>JAUTBV010122195.1:0-12986 GCA_032361325.1 Lepetodrilus fucensis
TACTACTACTACTACTACTACTACTACTACTACTACTACTACTACTGCTGCTACTACTGCTGCTACTACTACTACTACTACTGCTACTACTACTACTACTACTGCTGTATTACTACTACTACCATTCAACGAATACGAATACGAATACTATTACTACTACTACTACTACTACTACTATTACTACTACTAATACTACTACTACTACTACTACTATTACTACTACTACTACCACCTTCAATACCGCCACATTCACAACTGTTTTCGTTGTGAGACTTGTTTTGTAACTAACTCAGTATTATGTGAAGACCATCTATTTCCCCTCATTCTTTCAAGCTACTATACAGACACGACTGACTTGCTATAATTACAAGTGTGTGGAAACACATGTCAAAGATTGTCAGTTGTTAGGAATCACTCACCACGCTGTAATTGCTTACTCATCAATATGCTAATAAGTATTGCGCAACATGACTGCGCATGAGACATTACCTAACGAAACTGGCGTAAGATAACGGTATATTTACAAGCACAATTACAGCGGTAGAGACGACGGTTTTGACATGCTGGGATGCATGGACGTTAACAGAGGATCTGGACGCAGGAATTGGAAACTCTTCGGCGCTGGCATACTCAATTGTAATTAAGTCGTCCACAATGCAATCTCAGCATCGTGTCGTTCGTTAAGTCATCAATTACGTCTACAAAACGGAAGTTCCAGAAATGCAGTTCCAGCGCGAGATCTGTGATAGACTACACGAGATCGCCTCGGGGCGACTGGAACTCTTCACATCAGGAAGTCCAAAAAGGACGAGTTCAATAGTTCTTCAGACTGTGAAGTCAGGGAAGATGGTAAGCAGCGAGAGTGACTTGGCTGTTGAATCCGAGTCTAAGTTATCTGGCAGAATCCCCCCGCTGCTGGCGATCCTCTCACAAATATGAGTCGTGTCTTTAATTACAAAGGGATGATTGCATAGATCGAGTGTTATGATATGCCGCGAGGGAGCCCCGACTTGAGCAAATGCCGCCATTCCAAGGAGTTATAGGAAATTTATCCTTGGAGTCTTGGAGATCATCTATCACCAAGTATCCCACTTCCCTCCAGCGTTATCTCCCCCCGAGCCCCACGGGATTACGCCAGATCGATTGTGTCCCTTTAACCAGCTGACTCCTAGCTAGTCGTGCAAGGAGGCTGTTTTGACAGGCGCTTTTTATAATTATCTGTCGATTATGGTCGAAGGGCTCAACTCAATGCTTGTCTGGTGGACCGGCACTTGCAACCCTAGAAATAAAGACATCAGTAGTCGGGAAGGAAAGATTAATATCAATAGATTATGTCAGAGAATACTTCGGAACACTGACTGGATGTGCCCGGAACTTTAAAAGAAAAGGGACTTTCTTAAGACGAAACGCTTGAGAAAACTGACTCACACTCGACTTAACATAGGTCCTGAGAACATCAGATGTGGCACCATTAAAACTACTCTGAACTCCGGCGATACTACTGTCTGAGGGAGGCGTAGTCTCCGTTTAAAAATACCCGCATAATAGGTTTACGTAAATTAGCTACATCTGCGACACGACACACATTGACGAGAAAATTATGAAGACCATTTATGCTTCTTCATCTTCCGTCAATATGGCACTGGTCGTACAAACACGAGGCATGGTGCCATTTTATCATCTTATAATTCAAAGCAGAATGTCTTTTAGTGTGCTTCCTGACTTGAAAGAAAGCAAACAAGGTGCATAAATGCAAGACACTTGCGCACGTGCATGTCTTGATCTTGAATGGCACCAAAAAAAACATGGCTACACATGATGCGTCGCTCAAATTCGTTTCGGCGCCCAGTCCATTCCGCAAATACTCTCCACTTGTGTGTGCTCTCTGTCTCTCCGCGCCCTCCTCTCACAGACACTCGTAGTAAGAGGCCCAGCTACAACTTCTATTGGGAGCGATGGAAATCAATTAATATTTTGTAGAGAACAACATTTTTAACATACTTACATATCCACGGTAAGCTGTCAGAATGTACAGTCAGCTCACACGGTGCAAGGACGCTGGTCTTCTTGGCACAGTTGACCAAGTGTTCGTACTGACGGTGACCTGCGGACTGGGTTCAAACCCGCTGATAAAAGTCTTCGCGTTCTTTGGCCATCGTAAATTATGTAATAAATAAGCGCCGACTCTCGGAGCGTAGTGCATAGTAAACAGTTATCTTCTGAATGTCTGAGCTTCGACCAGGACGTATAGCGTAGTTGAGGTATACAACACGCGTTCCTTCAGTCACATGTATTTTATGGGAAAGGATGTTGCAAAAAATGCACAGTAGAATGGACATTTAAATTCTATGGAAGAATAGCTTTTCTGAAGGGTATGCTTACCAATAATTCATAATATAAAATTAAACAGAAAATTCAGGGCGTTTTAATTTTTACTTCAAATACGCTTTATTTATCACAACTTGATATACTTTCACATTTATATATACTTTTATATTTATATTATTGTTGCTGTAATAATAATAATAATAATAATAATAATAATATAATAATATAATAATAATACTATTACTACTATTACTATTTATATTACCATATAATATACTACGGATTTTCTATGTACATGAACGTATTGGAACATGATAATGACGCTATTATGAATTGTTTAATGATGTTGCGTTGTCTGAATATTTTTGGACATTTAAACAAGTGCAAGCACAATTCACTTACAATTACAAGTATATTTATTTTCCGCCAAATCAGACAAAGAATACAAACTGATACTTACAAGACGAATTGGTTGAGAACACCGGGTAGAATATGATAACTGAAAGTTTACATTAGCAGCCGTGAGGAAGTATGATATGTACAGGGGAAGTGCTCTTTTGTCGCTGGATTCAGCGATGATCTGTCACATGCTATGCTGGTAGACAAATATACATATGCTAATTTGAAACGTATTTCCAACTGTCTAATTACCATGCCAAACACCCCAACTTTGCTACATCGTGAGCAGGCATAATTTCGCACGTTTAAGGACTGGCAGCGCTATTCCACCGTCACGTGTTAGCTCCTCGTCTCTTTGTTAACAAGCGACACGTGCGCGCAGATCGATCACTAAGGTAAGCGACGCGGACTGACTTCCGGAAGAGGGTAAAATCTGAAATTCTGCGTATGTATACCCGGTCGTTTGTTTAGCAAAATCTATCGCCTCTTCCTTGGAAGTAGTTCCGGTACTCGTGACGTGATATCAATACGCAACATCTGCCGTGTCACTTCTTCCTCTCGTATAAACACGAACAATACCATTCGCTTATAGTTCCATCATTACTTTCCCCAAGAACAATGCTTGGAACCGTGTCATGCCTAACGATGTAAACATATCCGTGGTCATATATGATATCAATATCTACATCTATATGACGCCATTCTAGCTGAGCATTGCAACTTTTAATTATTTACTTTCGATTGACAGAACTATTTCAAAATGCATGTTCTTCGTTCCTAAAAATGTATGTAATGCCAGCATTGTTTGTAACGGAACATTCATAGATACGGCTTTGATTGGGACCCCCCTCTTGTTAGAATATTTTCTCTTGTTTCGTTCTGGGTGGCCATTTCATCATACTCTTAAATATTCCAGTAAACATACCACGTATGCGTTGACATACCGTAAGGCATGGTAACAAGGATGGGGAAAACGTCATATCCTAGTATACATGCTGCTGAAATGTCACAAGAAATAACAACTAATACTACTCATACTACTACAATACTACTACTACTACTACTACTACTACTACTACTACTACTACGTACATCGCAAGCCTCTAACATCTACGGTATACTTACGACAACAACTATTAAGCTAAAGTAAGACTACTGTATTAAAGTAAGACAATGTACAGTTATTCTACAATAATTACGACTACCAAAAACGAGCTCGTGTTCAGAACTCGTCGTTATTTCTCTGCCATTCCTATATCGTTCCATCTCGTCTGAAAGCCACCGACACATCTTTACGGCCGTTCTCTGGCCATTTATGTCAAAAGAGGCAAAGAGAGGCACGTTCTGTCAGTCGGCAGAACCCGTTGTTGGTCTCGGGTGTCTCTCAAGGACCATAAACTGCCAGGAAAGAGAATGTTTAACACGGGAATCGGGCAAACTTTTCGCGAATCTCCCTGTTCTCTACGCTATGAATCTAGATACGGGCTTTAAAATTGATAAATGTCCGTTTGGCTCTCGACTGAAGCTGGATGGCCAGGCATGAAGGAAGCTGCCAATACCTCGACTGACATCCCGAGCCCGCAGTATAACATTCCATGTCATAAATGTTTTTTACGGCTCTTGCCTCTCCACAGTTTTTCAGGTCTGACAACATAAAAGCTTGTGGCATGTGTTAGATTTACCTCCCTGTCTCCCATCGTGAACCGGCGAGCCAACTGTTCCGCGAAGCCACACTAGATTTGTTTTGACTCGGACTTTCTTTGACTGAATCACGATCCTTTGATTTCATCGGGACGGTTTATCGTTGCCTAATTAGATACATATGGACGCTGCGTGGCGAAGGGGAGGATCCTGGAGCCCCCAGAATAGATCTTATCTTCCGGAGTCACCACCACATACCAGCAGTACAAAAACTACCACTTTGTCTGTTGTAGATATCGAATTGGAAGCGTTTCCCAAGAGTTTGGGGATTATAAACTCTCAACAATCTCTTTCTGATATTTTCTATGACGCCTATGCCGTCAGTACGATTTATCATCAGGAAATGCTAGCATCGTGTCGACAAGCATTCTCTGCGCGTTGACAGCTGTAAGATTTTTGTAGAGAAATGATGATAAACAAACGACCAAAGCAAAATTTAATATGCTTCTTTTATTGCCTCGGCTACATTTACGTGTGTTTCACAGCGATACGATCGGGAAGAAACGAACTGTTTCCTTTTTGCATGTTTAAAACTTTTGGTTTAGTAAACATGTTTGTCCATAAATCAGAAAGAAGGCCCGTGTTTTGATGGCATTGTGTTGTAGCATCCTTATCACTCTACTAAGATAAATATTTGTCAAGCAATAATGTTAATGGAGTGACGTTTATTGAGCTGCATATCTTTATATGAGGTGTAGCAAACGAACCACGTTGATGGCAAGGATAGGGAGTTTAATGACTCGTCTTGTCGCTATCAGTCTGTCATTGCCAATCTGAGCATTACCGTAGGAATATTCAAATACCATACTATATCTGTTGTTAGCCGTGTCCTGTTAAGTTTCATATGTTGTTAGGGTTACGTTTCATATGTTGTTAATGTTACGTTTCATACTTTGTTAGTGTTTACTACTAGAACTCATGGATTTGTCTCTGTTTCAGGAATGGGACCGGAAGGACAGTTCTTGCCAGGAGATATTCTTCCCCCAGCCTCCACCCCAGAGCCCATGATTCACGGACCCGAGGGGTCGTTCATTCCCCGCTCAATTCCTGGAACACCGTTCAGCCAATCACTTACCCCGTCTATGAATCATCATCACCCGGAAATGTCCGAAGCATGGTGACAGCGAAAAGACGACATGCGCAATCATGATGCGCACACATATCACGGGTCATACCTTACAAGAGATATCCACGTGGTTGCTAAGTTACGGACTGAACTGTGAAACGACTATGTATCAGTGCTGCAATGTGATTTGTATATTCTGTTCTCGGTAACTTAGTGACGTAACTTCCTGTGAACTGGAGTCAAGGAGCTATGGGGGATACCCCTATACGGTTCTCCTGACAAACTGTGTTCTTCACTGTGTATTAATATGTCTCGTATGTAACTTGAAGAGATCTCAAATTCTTCAGTGTGTCCGTTATGGGCGCACCCATTGACCATTCAACAAACATTGACTTTCTTACCATTGGGGGTAGGAGAGATGTTCATTTTGAAGGATTTGACGCATAATTTAACATGTACATAATCTGACATTTCCGTGACTGGCATTCTGACTGTCCGTCTGTCACATGTCCGTCTGTGTGTGTATTATGTTCTGTGTTCTTCTGACTCGGCTATGTGTGGGAGGTAGAGATAAAACTGCTGCGATATGTACTTGCAAGAAATTCACACTGAGACAAACGGCGCTCAATACCTCGATTTAGCTCAACATATTCCTCAACTATTTACCTAGGCACGTGGTCCGAATTTGCTACGAAAGGTCACTCGGTGCATGTCCTCTCCGCTACGTATATAGTGTCTCCACGCTCGACTCGCAACTAGTCACCCTTTACCCTCAGTAAGCCCAGTGTTGACTGCAGGTGAAAGCACAAAGCGAATACATGTAAAACGTTTTATCTGATTTGACTTCAATTATCTCACTTCTTTGCGAATAGACGTTTGAAGCGCTGCGACAGTGGGAGCCTCGCTCCCGAAGGATTTGCGTCGACCCCCATGTTTGATTCGTTTGAAACAAATGTTCGGGAGCAACGTCAATCTACCGCTATAAATACCCCATAGAAAGCACGACAGAATGGCTGGAACAATTTGCCTTTGAAATCCAAACTAAGTTAGTCCCAGCTCCATTTTCTGTGTAAACATGCTTTCGGTTTTGAAATAAAATGGAGGTCTCGGAGGACAGTCACGTGACCAGCGCCCGCGCGAGATTCCAAAGCATCTAGGTCTCGAGGGGCAGGCTATTACAAAGGTAAACTTGCCTCTCGCAACGAGAAATGAAATTTTAATGGATAATCCGTTAGCGATTTACTACCGCGGTGGCATCGGGGAGCTTTTAATTCGTTCACTGTTGTTCGATTCAGTGCTAGATTTGATATTCGCTCAAATACCAAACATATCGCAATTGTGTCCAATGTTTACCTGCGCTACTTGTTCTGGGGCTATGGAAAAGGGATGAAATCACATCAACTCTAAGCAGTCTTGCATATTAAATTAAAGAGGGATTTACTCTTCTGTCTTTCCCGACACAATGGCATCCACCAATGTCCTATTGAACAGACTATTTATTTTCCGACGCAGCATTCACTGTCTGGTATAATTAGTATTGAAGGGCAATTCCTACAACGTCCATTACCGATCTCATTCTGACGAGCAGGACAAAACGTGCTTTGGCGATATCTCTGTTTGAACAAATCGTTCGAAACAATGGCTGAAATAGTTTTTGCACATTGCTACGAAACAGCCGTCAATGAGAAGGTGATTGACTTTGTTGGTTGTCCTACTACATGGTAGTCCCTCGTGTTGAATGTTTTCTGTGTTTTCATCGTACCAATGTAGTACTCGTATCCTAATGAGGGGGCATTTCTACCTCAGGTGCACGATCATATCAATCCTGTATGAACTCTAACAAGGCGGCAACGTATTTCTAACCCATACATTTAAAACATCGCCGTATATTTAATTATCTTTTTATTTGTACCAGCGTAACTATATTTTTACCTCCATCAAATTTGGAGCCATTTCAAAAAAAAATCTGCATATCCGTAAACATGACCTACCACATGCATTACATAATAATTTACGTTCCGTTACAAAATGGAATATTCCATATTTCAGAATATGAATTTGATCATCAGAAGTGCTAACGTAGTATTTTATAGATTGACATATTCGTGCCACCTATATAATATATATATAATACTACTACTACTATAACAAACTGGTTCTGTCAGTATTATGAATGCTTCGGATAATGCTCTCGGCCTGCTCATTATGAGGACAGTTTGCCAATATTGACGTTTTCAAATACTAGCAGTATAAGTTGCATACGAATTCCTCCCTCTTTATCCGTGAAGACTTTCTCACCTGCCAGATGTCCCACAACGTCGGACTGTACCGCTGTAACGTTCGAAGGCCAGTAAGGTCTATACTGATGTAATCCCAAACAAATAAAATGAAATTCCACACCATCCTCTTCGCTAGTCTTTGTATTCAGGGCACGTATACGATGTTTATGCATCTCCAGTGGCAATGTGGCAACACTTCGTGCCGTGGGTTCGAACCCAGACATTGTAAGACGTGTACAAAAGGAACCAATTGGATCATATAATGGAATCTTACGGAAGTAGGTGTAAACAGCCAGAAAATATATTATTGAAGTGTTTTTTGTTGTTGTTTATATCGTACATGGAATACTATAATTGATCGAATACAATTTCAAATACTCATGAACTATACGATTTTGACAATAAATGCAGATTAAATTACTCGTACTCGTACGAATAAGCCAAGATCATAGAACTCTTTGGTAAAACAGTGGGTACATTTATTTCCCGTAACAATTATTCAGTGACTATTTTACATTTATAAGGTAGATAATACTTCGTGAAATAATGACATTTATAGAACTAATTTTTACATGAAATGAAATGTATCTACTGAATTTCACGCAATAGTTGCGTCATATCTCTTCTAGTAATACGTAAGGATGGTACCATTTGTACTGGAACATTTCTTAAATCAATAACATCTATTACTGCACACATAATAAGACACAGCATCATTTCACAATCACCAGAAACAATATACATGTACTTTGAATTAATAACAGAACTATTGTATATTACTCAACCTTTTATCTGTGAAACACCAACGTCAAGGCCGGTATTCATAAAAAGGGCTTAAGTCAGGTTTTGCTATAAATTGATCATCAAAAACTGACTTAAACCCTTTGATGAATACCGGCCCTAGGAGTATATGCACACTGAACTGTACACGGTTGCAGGATGGTTTCTTGAAACAATTCACTATTCAGACGTCTACGAACCCCTCACACCTCTCTCTCTCTCTGTGTGATCAGATCGACCAGTAGGTCTTGACTTGTAACGTCAGAATTAAAGTAGCTTCCCGTGGGAGCACTTCAAAATTCCTCGGATTTCCCTGAATCTCACCGGAAGATATTCCGTGTAACGGAGGCCGGCGATTACATCACGGCTTCGCTGGGAGAGGTCGGTATTGCTACTTGACCATCTGTCCCGTAATAAGAGCGTCCATCTGCTGGAACAGGGCCTCTAGAGGCTGGTATAACATGCCCCAAGTGGGTATAAATAGATCGCCGTGACGGTAATCACACTCCTGACATTTCATGATGATATCTGAATAGCTGAGGAGACAATTTGATGAAATGACTAGCGAGGAAACACACTGACCTCTATCGCTGTTGGTCTGAAATGTGTGATGCAGTCGCTTCATCAGACGTAATTACTGCTGAAACAATATATATATAAGTCTTTTACAGTTATAAGCAGGAACACCAAGACTCGGGGAAAAGGCCTCCTGCATATATCAATGAACTAATTAAATATCACACATTTATTACTGTATTTAAAATACGTGTGGAAAGTCATTGGAAGTTGCATTTCTTTAAAACACGAGAACCTATGCAAATAACGGTTCTTAGTTTATAATAATGGTTTGAAATTAAGTGAAAAAATACCATGAAACACATGTAAAACCATAAACATCGTCAGACAAGTTTACAAGAAATTGGGTGCAATAAACTTGGCTGACGTGTAACGATAAACTTAGCCATGTGGAATATTTGACTAGACTAGACTCAATCCAAGCAGAAATAATATTATATAAAACAAACACGGGCAAAGGTGAAGCTTATACAGCATAATATATAGTTTAAATGATACCCTTACGATGTTTCATACCATAAAGAAGATATGTTTGATATATACTTTTTTCTTTCCTAAATTTTATCTTTTGCTGATTCCTATTATAGGACATACATCACTATGCATATTTTTCTAAATAGCAATTGAATACAGTTACAGCAGAAATATAAATTAATTTATCAATATCGGGATGGAATATATAACGCGTGTAATGTTTTACTCATTATATTCTTATTTCACTCTGATTAGCACTACGTATATGTTATGTTGAAAAGCTGGGCCTGTATTCTCGAATCTTCGTAAGTCCTAAGAAGTTCGTAAGTACTAAATATTTGCCTAACTGGGTTTCTGCTTAAGTTAACTTTTGAACTAAGAATTTAAGTTCTTAGGTAAGAAGTTTCGAGAATAGGTGCCCAGATGATGAAAAGGCAATGTTTAATACAATATGTTTTTCTATCCAATTGTAGTTATTTAAAGGTTATGTTGGAATAAAGTTGGAATAAATACTATGAATACAGGCCTATTTTAAAGTTCCCTAAAAATAACTATACTTCTTCTAGTATGCCGTATACTAATATACACATACACACACGCACACACACACACGCGACCACATTACACACACACACACACACACACACACACACACACACACACACACACACACACACACATACACACACACGTCCCAAATATCGGATGCAATAACAAAACTATTTGATGAATCCAATGTTTTCAGAGATCAATTACGGACATAAAAGTTAAAGTTGCTGTATTTCGTTTAGACTCACAGGTATCCACTATGCTAATCTGAATTCTCGTCTGTTGTCATAGACACACCACATTATATTTTAAAATTACGACATTCTCTCTACTTAATCGAAGTATTTTATTGAACAAGTAGCAGTCATAACACGATAAGCAATTGAGTTCTGTGACGGGGTATGATGTTACTGATTGCAAAGTCAGGTAGTCCTCTGCATGCTAAATTAATGGAAACATTGCGTTGAAGCAGCATCTTTCCGCCTTACACTCTCCTATCCCATGGGAAGCGGTAAACAAATCCTCTATACGAATCTTAATAACTATTTTACCGTAATGCGCATGTCATCGCGCTCCGTATTCATATTACCAGTCTAATCGCTTTTTGATGTCCAGCGCTAGTCCGCAGTGTTGTATTTTGTAATTTATTTTCCATTTTCCATTTCGTCGCCACAAACGACGTATTGTAACCTTTAACCGGCACTGTCAGCGAGAAATGGATTTTCCATCTAAATCGCGGTACCCATGCGGTAAGGGGAAGCATGCAGTGATAGGACTGCAGCTAGAACAAAGCCTCGTAGAATCCCACGAGATCTCGCGAGGCTATAGACCACGGAGCGCACGTGGACAGGCCTTTCTTTGAAATCATATTTCGCATTATATGCATAGCGTCCCATTAATTAAAGTAATCCCAGAATAGTGGGGCGTGTATTAAGTTCAACAACAGCTCTTTTACCGACTCCCACTCTGTGATCTAACGGGTTGGGATCAAACGGGAGCAACATCTTGCTAGCTTTACATATGCATATCTCCAAGATGTCCAAAACTACGTGGATATAATCGTGAAGCAAGACAACAACATCTTCAAGCATCATATGCGCAATGTCAATATCCTTATATCTACAGTGCCCTTGTGGATGGGATCTTTGGAGGTTCGAATACAGTGCGAAGCACCATATCTTATCGTTGGCATGACTCTCTACTGAGATTGGGTAGCCGGAGAGAGGTGCGGGTAAATGTAGATGCCAATCAAAATGTGCTATTGGACTTGAATGATACAGTATTTTCTAATGGGGACTTAATGTGTAACAAGAATACCGTTTGAACCCTGAGCACTCATGATGTTCTTTAGTTATATTAAGTGGCTCCGTGTGATAGTCTACATAGAGTGTCAATCATAGCGTAACATATCAGCCTAAATTTATTTACAAACTGTTCTCAACTATCACCGTTCTACAATATACTTATCAACAGTATAACATTATAGCTATCTCTGCATTTTTCAGCAAACCAAGTGAAAATCGGTGGACATTTTCTTTCCTCCATTCTGAGCGTTGTCCATCTATTTTCTGATCGCACTTGCAGGATTACATGTCGACAGTCGGTGGTCGGCCTTCGATGGTCGGTGATCGGTAGTCGGAATAAAATCAGTCGGCCCACGGCAAAATCTAAAACGGTGCCAACATTTGAAAATCTGAGAGACGCATTTCTATTAAATATTTAGCCGCCTCCCTTACGACTGCTCATCTCGACCAGGCAACCACGTGATACCCATCGCTAGGGGGCGCTACTTCATATCGATCTTGGGTCCTCCCATCCCTCTTGCTTCTCAGTGAAGGTCCGCAGAAAGCGAAGAACATATTATATTCCCCGTATCCTATTAAATAACATAAAATAATACACTGGCGATGTAAAATGAGACATGCGTAGCTCAAGCTGGGTGATAGGATATTCTCATAAACTAATTAAACCTCCCTGCACGGGACCGAACACGGGGAAAATGAAGATAGATGCGGGTTGCAACGAGAGGAAATCCCATGTCGAGCTGGAAGGAAAACATTGCTCAAGCTTTGGGCCATGTGAAAAAATACTGGGCTTTCGACGGACGTCCTTCCAATGGTACCCACATACAGGTAGCGCGGAGTAGACAGTGTAATTACCGCACACAAAAGCAACACGGATGTTAATTAATCGCTTGATTAGCATAACATTAATTTGATGTTTCAGGTTGAAAGAACTTAGACCACAGCCCCAAGAGAATTTGTTCTTTTCGATATTTGTGTTTGCTTAATTGATTTAAAGAGAACTCGACATCAGCTCAGGAGAACGTTTAGCGTCAACAGTCATTCATTATGGGAATACTAAGATTGAAAGTTGAGATTGAAGCTCTAGGCCATTAAAACAAAGAACACGTTAACTGATGTTGTATAGATGCTGTCATATCGGTAAATACAGATATATGGGCCTAGTTTCGTCTAGCCGTTGGCGAGAAGCACATTAATTAAGTTGTGCAGATTTAGTCTGATGAGGGTTAGGGTTATGGTATACTAGTACTTCTGCGACTGTTTCTTCTTCTTCTTCTTCTTCTTCTTCTTCTTCTCTTGTGTATCTTCTTCTCCTCCTGTGGCTTCTTCTTCTTCTTCTTCTTCTTCTTCTTCTTCTTCTGCTTCTACTCCTACTACTACTACTACTACTACTACTACTACTATTACTACTACTACTACTACTGTACCACTGCTACTTCTTCTTCTTCTTCTTCCTCTACTACTACTACTACTACTACTAGTGGTACTACTACTACTACACTACACTACTACTACTACTACTACTACTAC
>JAUTBV010122206.1:0-12986 GCA_032361325.1 Lepetodrilus fucensis
CTAATAGACTACAAACTGAGGAAACGCAAATTCATCGCAGTGATTTGGAACCAGTTTATTTTGTTGTTGAACAATGCTGTGTTGCACCTAAAATTTGTCCGACAAAAGAATTCACTTTCAAATTTACAAATAAATCGATTACGGTACAATTTTGATAAATGGTTCCTATTGCAAATTTTCCGTGAGGTTATCGTCATTAACCAGGTGGGAATTACATTAAACACCTCCGGCTAATGCCGTCAGTTTAATGAAATTCCCACCTGGTTATTCACGATAACCTCACGGAAAATGTGCAATAGGAACTGTTTATGTCCTAAATAGTACATGGTGACAGTCTGATAGTACCTTGATTAATTATTCATTATTCTATTAATTAATTATTACTTATCTTTTATTATTCTAATTCTATTCTAGATTAATTATTCTAGACCATCCTGGAAGCACAACGCCTCTCATCTAAAAAAACAAGCATCCAAATACCCCAGGTTATTTTACAGGTTTAGTGTAGTCATAATGGCCGGTGTTTCAAAGATGGTAAGAGTTCAGATCAGTCTCCCATTTTGGGATTCATTGGGATTAATTATAATTTAGATTAAAACAACCACCAAACTATGATCCACCGATTTATCAATTAAACTGATAGATACATAAATAATCAAATTAAATATGATTATGAATTCTTTATTATTTACATCGTACCAGTGTACACTACAGGGTGTTGATTTAAAACAATTTCTAACTAGATTATATTAAATGTGTATATTCACCATTGTGTTTACAATCAGGGCTCCAGACTAACATTCTGAGTTACTTGACCGCAGAGCAAGTCAGGGCAAGTAACAATGTTAAAAAGTAGGTTGCCCGCAGTGCAATTTAACTTGCCCCTGTACGTCGGGCATATGTTAGTCCAGAGCCCCGACAATAGTATATTTTATGACTGCATGTTAAATTATAATTAGGAGTTCAAATTAAGAAATATATATCATGAACATAGTCATATAATGGCAGTATCATTATCTTTTGTTTATGTCAATGAACATTGGTGAAGTCATTAGCATTCATAACGCAATGAATAATATTTCCAACATCTATGATTGTTATTCAGTTTTTACAATAAATAAATTTCAATTTGCAAGTTAGTTTAGATCATGTTTATGGAATTTGGTCTCATGGTACACTTCTTTAATGACTCAATATTAATTATGTTTGATATTTTGCTGTAATTGCGGCTTTTACAATATTTACTCGTCTTTAGTTGTTTTATTATGTTTATCAAATTTTGGCAATATTAGAACTTATTTATATTAACAGAAACTTACAATTACGACCCATCAAACAACACTTTTAAACTTGATCTAGAATAATGTTTGGAACAAAAATTAGTTCATGCATGAATGTGTCTGCACTTGCAGAGAAATCGTGAACTTAGAAAATATTGACATTTCAAACTAATTTATGACGTGATTTGTGTATTGTTGGTTGATTAAATCTAATCAATATTGAACTTGACATGCAGTGCAAGTTCTATACTGTAGTAAATTTAATTCATTGTCTCATAAATCTCCGCTATTTCAACATTTGAAGGTTTACCTTCTAGCCCTCATTAGCCCTCATCGGCCATATTGTTTATCTGTATCGAATGGATGCAGAGTTTCTTTTGTTTTGATTGGGTACAAAATGGGGTCAGAGTTCAGATACAAAGTCAAGGTCACTTCGCACATGGTTCAATATGGCGTCGGAGGAAGCCGATGTCAACATGGATAAAGACAAGAATGATGAAAACGAAGAGGAAACTATGGACAATGGCGATGATGAGAACAGAGAACCAAAGGTTTATCTTCCAGGAGAAAATATGGAGGATGACGAAGAATTAGTCCGCGATGATTCGGCCTATATCATGTATCATGAAGCACAAACAGGTTGATTTTGGCAGAAATGTTCAGATTTTCTCTCGTAATAAAATGACAAATCCAATATTCTACTATATAATTGTCAACAATATTATGATTTACAAACTTGTTGAATGAATGTCAGTATCAAGTTATTTAATACAGAGGACTAGGAGATGAATATAATAAACATGATAATAAAAACAGTTGCCACGAATATTTGTTACCTTTTCTTAAGTTTCTGATCTGTTAGGTTTTTGTACACTATAGTCGGGTCTAATGAATTCAAATCAAACTCCCAAGAACACAACACTAGTGACGTCATCACACGTGACCCAAACATGCGAACATCCTCCCCGATCTACGACAAGACGAGAGTTGTGATGTAGGACAACAGTCCGCTATGCACTCGTGACTGTCTACAGTTTTTCTGATTGGTCACTAGTGCTTTCATCACTTGTGTTACGCTCCTGGTTGTTTTATTTTAAATTACTTTGCACATGTGCAACTCAGACTGGACACGAGTTGAGTGTTGGTGTAATCAAACACGGTCTTAGTGTTACCACAGAGACCAGGGACACCTAGAGTGTGTTTGATTTGGACATGATTGCAGTGTCGAGTCCAATACATTCAAATCAAACACCAAAGAACACAACACTCATGTCATGATCCCACATGACCCCAACACATGAACATACTCCCTGATTGACCTCGGGTGGACAAGGGTTGTGACGTCAGACAACAGTGTGCTATGCACTCATGACTATCTACAGTTTTTCTGATTGGTCTGCCTTCAACACTTGTGTTATATGTTCGTGGTTGTTTTATTTTAAAATAGTTTTTATGCTAATGCGCGTTTGCAAGTAGAACACGACTTGAGTCTCATGTTGTGTAATCAAATACCTTCCTAGGGTAACCAATATTCATGACACTATCACAGTCCCCTACATGTTTGCAGTTACCTGTCATGATAAATCTCCTTAATTATAAACAGTAAGATCTTACTGAGCTTTACTTGATATTCTATAATCATGCACATTATGCAGAGCCAGATAATAAATCAATTATATAAATAAAATAAAAATCCTAGCTACTCCATCTACTGGTAGACCTTGCATATAGCATAATCATTGGGACCAGCTATTTTGTCCATTATATCGAAGTCTGTTATACGCATATTCCGTAATTAGCGTTAGAATAGGACCAGGACTTCAAATTCAGTCCGTTATAGGTGGGTGTCTGGTTTATCCCAGGCCGGTATACAGTATGCAAGGTCTACCTGTCTACTGTATATTGCAACTAAGTGACATTAATGAATGATCGTTCATGTTCCAACAGGTGCCCCCTGTTTAAGTTTCGACATCATACAAGATGATTTGGGTGAAAACCGAGATGAATTCCCGTTGACGTGCTACTGTGTGTCTGGCAGCCAGTCTCAGACAGGCCACACGAACCATGTGATTGTCATGAAGATGAGCAACCTGCACAAAACACAGAAGAAGGAGGAAGAAGAAGATAATGATGAAGACAGCGATGACAGTGACGATGAGGAGGAGCCACCAGAGTTGGAGACGGCATCCATTAAACATGTGGGATGTATCAATAGAATAAGGGTTAGTATGAGCATATTGCAGTATAATTAATATAGTATAATCATGGACATGGTAAAAATTAGACACGGTTTGTAGAAAGGTTTATATATTTAATTTTAGGTTTTCGGTAATCATGCTAATATTTTCATGGAATTTGCAAGTTTAGTTAGTACAGTTATAGAAAGTTAAACTATTAGGCTAATACTAATAGGATTAGTAGAATTGAAGCCATCATTCATGATGATACTAGTAAACAAAGTTAGAGGTATTGACAAATTCATATAGGGGCTACCCATCAACTTTAATATCTACGTACAGCTGTATATAATGTCCATCCGAACTTGATGAGTGTTTAAAATTTACTGTAATATTTTAGGCATTATCAGGGTTGGCAATTAAGACTCGCCCGGGGAACTTCACCCGATGCTAAAGGTATCCTAAGGGCGAGCAGAAATTCATTAATTTGTTATTTGTATCTCTATGTTTTAAAGTTAGTTTCTATTGCTGCATTATTCTGATCAAAATCTGATCTGTAGTCCTGTTGTTTATTATGATATGAGGAATACAGTCTGATTTATTATATTCAGGACTATGGAAATGTTCTACTTCACAGACCACAACTATTGGTGGATGTAAGTCTATAGCAGCGACGTGGTCGGACACTGGCAAGGTGCACATCTGGGATCTGACGCGGCCGCTGAATGCAGTCAACGACTCCAGTATCATGGCTACGTACACACGCAACCAGGAATCTCCACCCCCTGTCTTCACTTTCACTGGCCACCAGACCGAGGGCTTTGCCATGGACTGGTCACCATCTAAACAAGGTAACATATCTGTTATCAGGTTATGGTTATGCAGCAGCATGGGTGAACGTTTTCTGGCATATGCTGGAAATATTTTCTGAGTCTTGGAGGGTCGGGTTTTTTTCCAAATCATTCTGCCCTGGAAACCGGGTTTTCCACTGGACCCCCAGAATGTTTTTTCCATTTTTTCAAAATTTCAACTTTCACCAATGGTTATGTAGAGCATCGTGGTCTAGAGGTCTGCCTCACAACCCGGAGGTCCGGGGTTCGAGCCTAGCTCATGCCACTGTGTAGCACTCTTGAGCAAAGTGCTTAGGTCCACACTGCTCCAGTCCACCCAGTTGTGAATGGGTACCCGGCAGGAAGAAATGGAATTGTGAATGTAAAACCTTCTAGTGCCTTAACCGGCAGCTTGGGTTGTATACTCCCCATGGAGTTGAGAAGGTAAAAGGAGTGCACATCGATCCATTGACCAGGGTAATAATGTAGCACTATGAGCATGCTAATGCAGCATGGATTTAGCGCAATATAAATGTTCACATTATTTATTATTGTTAAGGATGTCTGTATTGCAACATTGAAGACAGCCTACCATATGATGGTCATGTCAGAAACTCAGGTCAAGACATTACATGAACTAAAGGATGGACAATGTCATGACCTGTTGTAGGGAAAGCTCTTATTGAAGAGCAAGCAATGGAATATTTTGGTATCCATGGTGATGGGCCTGCTACAAGAAACCTCACTGAGAATACAGCACCTTTTCATGTGAAAGTAGTGTCCATGAAAGTTCTTCGTGAACATGTCTTGACCAGGTTTTCTTCAAGGGAGAAACAGAAGTTACAAGTTTGTGGAGTTATATAATACTAGTAAGAGAAAAGAGTTGTCCATTTGGGGAAAGATGAATGGGTTGAAGTGACATGGTTATGGAATCGATGGGTGGTGTTATCTGGGCCTGCTATACTATTACTATACTATGATTTGCAATATTTTGCTCCAAATATTGATTTGTGATGTGTATTCTAATCAGTAGATGGTATGAAAAAAAACTACTTCTAGAAAATTCAGGTTTTGTCTCCTGGTTCGTAATTGTCTTGAACTTACTGAGCGTATTCGAAACCACGTTATCGAGTTGACATGACACGAGAACAGGGTTTCGAACATCGAAAACCAACACGCGAACAAGATTTTTCACTCCCCACTTTTTGGAGGGTTGGTGGAGGATCGGACGAGAAAACACTCAGTACACACTTCAGCGTTCTCAACCGATAACACAAGATCACGATCCCAATGGGTGTTCGGGTAACTCGAGAAAGGGGTTTCGAATATCTCCCCATGTTTCACGAGTGTTCACTGTACATTGCCCCTGGTATCTATTACAAAAATTTCATGTTCATCTCTGAAATGTCATCAAGATTGTTGGTATACAGTATACAGATTATTTATGTTTGCAGGCTGCTTGTTGACGGGCGACTGTCACAAAAACATCCACATGTGGGTCCCTCAGGAGGGGGGTAGTTGGAATGTCGACCAGCGGCCGTTCATTGGTCATACTGCCTCGGTTGAAGACGTGCAGTGGTCTCCTAACGAAGAGAATGTACGTGGAGCTGATAATGCTATAATACTATTGGTTAACTCTTGTGATAGAAAACTTATATTACCCCCCGATTACTACTACTAGGTTTGCTAAAAGATAATCGTAAACCATTACCTAGCATTTGATTTACCTATTATCGTTATCAATTGTTGTGTAACATATTTGGTAGGTTATTGTTTTATTATGAATTATATTATGAATTAATAAATTATTCTCATGGTGTGCACTAACATGGATTCTATTATTGATGACAAAAGTGATGTCAACACCAGTTGGGTTTTTTCCAGGTGTTTGTGTCATGTTCTGTTGACCGCAGTCTAAAGATCTGGGACAGTCGGGTGGCGCCAAGCAAGGCCTGCATGTTGACCGCGAGTGACGCTCACGACAGGGACATCAATGTCATCCACTGGAACAAATTCGAACCATTCATAGTGTCGGGAGGAGACGACGGCTTCGTCAAAGTGTGGGACCTCAGACAGTTTCAGGTGGGTTAATTTGTCGTCTAGCTGCATCAATGATAAACAGCTTCCAATCCCCCTAGTGCATATCCTAGATAAGGTTGAGGAGCAGGAATATCATCTAGGGTCCACTCCTAAATATCATCCAGGGTCCACTTGCATAGAATGATCATAGCACTACGAGCATGGAAACTTGGAGCCAAATGTTGCAGGTTCAAATTCCACCCCGTGAGCCCAGCATCAATGTTCGCAAAAGTCTGATGCGATATTGATAGGATGCACTGTCTGTAGAGTGGCAATGCAGATATCATCCTTGGTCTTCTCAGTACCATCTGGTACTCGCAGGTTTACTGCAACTTTCAGCTCTATGGTTTTCTCCTTCCTTAAAACTCACAAGTCATGATATACAAGTGAAATAATCTTGAAAGGGGCTATAATCCCCATTAAAATAAATAAATAAATAAATGAAATACTTGTAGCATTACGATCATTGTGTGGAATTGGGCTCAGATAGTGGAAGAGATATTTATGTATGTTTAATCGACTTGGTGCATGAGGTCTAACAGTCACTGTGTTAATGTTCCAGCATGGCAAACCTGCGGCATCGTTCAAGCACCACACTGCTCCCATCACCTCAGTCCAGTGGCATCCGACCGACAGTTCCGTGTTTGCTGCAGCCGGTTCTGATGATCAGCTGACACTATGGGATTTATCTGTGGAACGCGATTCCGAGGACGCCGGAACTGGAAGCAGTTCTGCGGAGCCAGACATTCCGCCTCAGTTGTTGTTCATACACCAGGGACAGGTAGACATCAAAGAACTACACTGGCATCCTCAGTTGACTGGCGTGATTATCAGTACCGCCCACAGCGGATTTAATATATTCAGGACCATCAGTGTGTGACCAGGGACAGAAGAAGAAAATATATTACAATGATTACTTATAGTGGTGTCTTGTTATATTTATAGTGGTGTCTTGTTGTATTTTGTGTTCCTGAAGGAGCTAGAATGTGATGCTGAAGAATTGGAAGAACTTCAAGAATAATATCCCATTGATACGAGGTGTGATGTGTAGGTAGCTGAACTGGGAATCCTTTCATGAAGCTCTTAGCCAATACACTGCAAAGAGAGCGCTAAGATATCTTTAACGGATAAGAGAGCTTTGTGAAAGGAAACCCAGATTCTATGATTACCAAGCTGCATACTGATTCTGATACTCTGAATTATCATTTGCAAGTTCAACAAAGCTGTCACTCAATTTTTACTTCAACTCTAGTTGATTCCTGGATTGTGCAATATGTTTCTGACTAACCAAATATTGCAAGAATGTTTTCTCTGTGGAAACAGAATTTCAATATTTATTTTGAGTTCGAAAATGAAAATTACACTTAAACAGCATCTGAAAATAAATATTGTGGAAACAGAATTTCAATATTTACATTGAGATAGTAAAGGAAGATTACATTTACCATGTTTACATGCCATCTCCTGTGTAAACATACTTGCCATATTTTATCAATCGGACGCATGTTTACATAAGTCGGATCATGTTTACTGCAAGTAGCCAAGTAACAAATGGCAGTTGGTGAAAGGTCAATCTCATTAAAATCAGATCTCAGCCAGCGGAGATTTGATGGATCTGCCATATACTTTGCATCAGATTGCCCTTTGACCTCACCTTGACGGGTAGCCAAACCTAAGCAGTGTTGGCCAATCAGTAAATTCCGAATGTACAAGCTCCCGACACCAAAACTGTGACCGTAACGGAGCGAGTGTCATATATATCAGTTTGAGCGTTAGTTTCAGATCTTATTTTAACGAGACTGGTGAAAGGTACCCAAAACTTATTAGTTAAACAGCTAAATGACCACCATGTATGTCCAATATTAGTATTATTACACAAGAAATTAACAATTCATTATCTTGGTAACAAAATACAGTACCATAATTAATATACTTTTATTAGAAGATCACATTTTCATGCCACTGAAAGACATTGGTAATGTGAACATCGATATAATATACAATATTGGGATTATTTTCAATAATAAATATATGGTACAAAAATGTTCCAACACAGGTTAACTTGATAAGTTGAACATCCTTGCACCGTCACCACTTAATTGTCAATGCATTGGTCATCTTCTCTACTGGATGATACTGGGTGGTCAACAGTGACCTTGCTTTGTCCGTGTCCCTACCACCGAGCCACTCGCTGTACATGTGTTGAACCCCGGCCTCGCCAAATGGATCAGACATTTTCTCTGAGTTGTACAGGTCGTTAACTCTATTGAGTCTGTCTTTAACACTTTCACTTTCCTCCGGTCTGATCTGACCTCCACCGTTCGTACAGCCAGACGGACATGCCATTATCTCCACAAAGTGGTACAGACACTTTCCACGTTTTACTTTCTGTACAATGTTCTGGATGTTTCTGAAGCCGTACGCTAGCGCCATCTTGATGGGCGGCTTGTTTGCCACTTCAATTGTTACCTCTTGGAAATCCTGATTCCTGAAACATTCATGGGAAATGTATATAAAGGGAGACAACTCCTAGTGATGAGTGATTATGAAATTTAACTTCGCTGCAGGAATCTTTCACCCATTTGCAATAGAAGACCAACTCAAGTTCTACATTGAATATGAAAAAAACCCACATGTAATCTTGTTCTATATGTCAATAAATAAGAATATCAGTGAAAAGATACACGCTAATGCAAATAGTCATAGAGATAAGTCTGTACAAATGCAAAGATCACCTGATAAAAACTTACCGGAGGACTTTATATTCAACATTCGTCAGATTCTGCCCGAGAATTGCTCTGGAAGCAAATCTTGCAACCGCTTCAAGGTAGCCCCCAGATCCACCTCCAGCATGACTGGTCAATTCCTCGCAAGGGGAGTCAACTCTGAAATAGCGATGACATATTTCAATTTAAATTATTTTTCCTTCCATACATAACAACCAGCCCATTCATGATACCAATGATAAACCATACCATCAATGTTGTTCTGTTAATATTTTAACACTGATTTAATGAATGGAATATTTTGAATAGTCTAGCGAGAGTGCTTTGGTGGTTCATATCGCTGCAAGAACATTTTTTCACACATACAGTGTTAGAAGTTCCCACTCGCCTGGAAGCCCGATCCATTTCTCGTAATGTTAAAGGTATCCTACGGGCGAGTAGAAATTTCAGGTTTTGTTATTTATATCATTCGGGCGAGTACGTTTTAAAGTTAAGTTCCAACACTGTCAATACACTATAGTGAATAGTTGAATAATTAGATAGCATGTAATTACACCAGTAATTCACAACATAAGATAAGTTTAGTCTGACAATGCCTCTGTTCACCCAGCAGAGAATGTGTACCCAGTTAGATGATAACATGTGCATTATTACCAAGGCTATAATTATGCTTTTGAATGTGGATTTGACTCAATATAAATGTGCACATTATTAATATAAGAACGTACAGTGAGTCCAATGCATGGCCGTCCACATCAGAAAGTGACACACCCTCTTTCTCCAGCATCGCCTGAACCTCTGCCGACGTGATGACGCAGTCGACGTCGCGCGTATTGTGCACGTCACTGTAGAAGTCTGAGCGGGATGCCTCCAGCTTTTTGTCGAAGCAAGGCATGACACTGACGTGGTAGATGTTGTCCGGACTAAGATTGTGCTTAGAAGCAAAGAAATCCTTGACCAGAGATCCCATGATCTGTTGAGGAGACTTGGTTGAGCTGATGTACGGCAGAATGTAGGAACCATGAGTCTTCTCTGCATAACAAATCCAACCTGGATGTGAAAAGGGGATAAACATATAATTATATGATATTTCTATTTGAATTGATGCATATCAGCAAAATTAAACATGAATTTATTTATTTACTTACTTTCCATTCTGAACATATTACAGCTAATTTACTCATATTGATAACATATAGTGCAATTTTTTTTTGTCTATTCGATACTAACTGGGAGGGTCTATACATTCAAGAAAGGTAATTGTGTAATTATTTCAGACAGTGCCTTGCTAAACTTTCCAAACTGCTTTATCATACAATCATTATCTCTTTAAAAAAAAAGAATACAATTAAAAGTTTAAAATAAAATATGTTACATGTCGTACCTGGGCATGCAGAGGCTAACATGGGAAACGCTTTCTTGTTGACTTCAGAATCTTTGTACCTTCTGATGAATTCGTAGCAACTCTCGATCAAACTGAAGTTACGTGAGAAGGATGTGTCGAACACATAATGGACGCCTGTCACAAGAAACATGATTTATCATTGATCATGATAGCAGGTGAAGATATAGTAAGCATTATTCATTATACAAAAGGCATTTATATGAAAAGTGAACCCACTACTAATTAATAAGCTGTAAAGTTGAGCTAATAATCGATTGATAATATAAGAAGATTTGTGTGTATTGAGCATTATTACCTAATCTCTTGAAGAAGCCAGTCAACTTGCGTGTAGTGTCGGACATATTGAGTTTATACTTGGCTGCCAGAGAAGCCCTGGCTTGGGGACACACAGAGACAACGACAATCTTTACATTGCTCTGTTCACCCTGAAATGAGAAATATATCCACACATAATGCATACTTATTCAAAAGCTATATTGCAAATTGAAAAACAACAAATTTGACATTATTTTGGAAAATTTGAGACATTTATTTTGTTACAGCAGGCCCTAAGCTGAAACCTACAACTACGACAGCACATAGTATTGCAGTAAGCATGCAGACACCAGCTTGTAGTTGACAAAGTATGACAGAGTTTAGATACCGCATCCTATCATGACTATATATATCAGACAACTGCTGCACACTTTGATTCCTGGTCCACAGGTATTAGAAACCACTGTGAGTACTACGGTGTAGTGTCGGCGTACCTGGCTGTGCAGAGCCGCGTTGAGCTGCAGCACTTTGTAGAGCTCCTCCTGACTCTGTTCTGAGATGAGCACGCTCTCCGCCGACGTGATGCAGCCACTGCACGCCAGGCAGTCATTCAGCGTTATCTTCGCCCGCTCCAACTTCACCTCCACTCCATCCTAAAACACAGTGAGACGACGAAAACATGATTTTACAGGAATGAATTAATTTTGTCCCCAGTACATTGGTGCATTATGTTGCAATGGGAATATTCTGTCGTGATGTGCAGCAACCATTTTATGTACACACATGCTTACACTGCTGTTGGCCAAGATTACTACCATTTATATTTGCCACATTTGTATTCACTAACATGTTATTTTCAAGGTGATAATTTACAATGCATTCATGTCTCAGTTAATGCACAGTAATAACATCATGAAGATAAATCATACACTGTATAAATAGATGAAGCAAGTATCATTACTATGTGCACTATTTGGAAAAAGTACTAAATAAGTTTCCAAATTACATTCTAAATTCTGAACACCTACACTTGCAATTGAGGAATAACTGCCGTCATCGTCTATTCGAATTTTCCCAACTTTTCCTGGCAGCCTTTCCATTTTAACAGGTTTGATACATTCCTGGAAATAAGAAATGTTTATCATTATTCAATATTCATGATATAGTCAGTGACTCAGTGTTCCAGATAATGTTGTACACGACAGACAGTCTCAGTAAACCATCTGCACTATCCTGGCTGGCAACTCCGGCTTTGAAATGATGCCATTTAAAGCTGAAATTGACGATGTAAAAGTGGGTTGTTTGGCGGCGGCTCGTTTGCATCATTCCAATTATGTTAGTGAGTTATTTTTTGCGTTAATGCAATACATATGCCTTATACTTTCAAGATATGGATTTTGTTTTTGAAAAACACTACAGATAATATATTCAAGACATTTCATCCCATGAGCTTTGCGCCATTTACAATATTATCTGCTTTTACATCGTCGATTTAATCTTTGAATGGCATTATTTCAAAGCCGGAGTTGCCAGCCAGGATAGTGCAGATGGCAAATACAGTACTAAGCTATTAAGATTCCTGTAGTCTCAAAATGGCTGTAAACTAGTACTGTGGTAATACTAATAATAGTAATAGTGTATTTATATTTGTGACAAATCCATTCGAATACTTCTTCAAAGTATTCCCATTGCCCTGGTCCATATTTACCATGATCTTCAGCATTAAGATCTACGGAGGAGCAAATACACTATAAACAAGTTTTTCAGGTATAATCCCAAACGTCTTACGTATAATTTAGAAAACAATAGTGTATTTGCTCCTCCGTAGATGTCAGTGCTGAAGATCATGGGAAATGGATAAAGCACCCCTGCCGGCTGCGTTCACATCGCCACCATTCCATTTCCAGTCAAATGACCACGAGGAACGAAGGATACACCAACGTGGTAAGTTCCGTCTCATTTTACTTGTATTTTACAAGTTTAGTCACATTTTCATTTGAGGGTGCCCTCTTTGATTCCTCCGGTGCCAGACACGGCCGTAAAAAAAATAGATAAACCAACAAAAAATGTTTAGCGAAGTAATCGGCAGTTCATTTGATCAAGCGCACATATTGCAATCTCCAAATGCAAGGTTGGTTGGTTGGTTGGTTTGGGGTCTAAAGTCACTTTCTAGAATCTTTCACTAATATCATGACTTGCATGCATATGTACTGCTTGACTAGTCTGGATTTCCA
>JAUTBV010122217.1:0-12985 GCA_032361325.1 Lepetodrilus fucensis
TAGGACGGGTGTACTCTGGGAGTCTCAAATTATACCCATTCAGAAAATAAATAAAAGGCATCCAGAAAAATATATTACAGTGGAATATAGTCTTGGAGGCTGCAAAATAGGATACTCCAAAAGTCAAGCCTTGGAGATAGAGATGACAAATATTGAAAATTATATTATTATAATTGTGGAGAATCTATCAAGACTCCCCAAAAATACCCTTACAAAAGGTATCAGAAAAATATATTACAATGAGGTATAAGCACAAGGGCTCGCAAAGTACACTCCCTAAAGGTTTTGAGCAAGTAAATGGTATAGAATAGGAAAGGGGTATTGTTTGGGAAGACCCCAAAGTATAACCCGTTTTGCAGGGGCATACTTTGACTGCCTTCCAAAATATACCCCTGGAGAAATTCAGAAGGTAAAGGAGAGAAACTTTAAAAAATAATCATAACATTAATAAGGGGGGTATAGTTTGACAAGACGGGGTATAGTTTGGGAGCATTCAAAACTAACCCCGGGGGATAGTTTCAGCTCATCCAAACTATACCCGGGTATAGTATCAGATCTTCCAAACTATACCCGGGTACCTTACACCGGGATAATATGTAGTGACAGGGCTCAAGACTAACATATGCCAGACGTACAGGGGCAAGTAAAATTTCAGTGCGGGCAACCAATTTATTTTAACATATTGCACCTATGGTGCCTTTGCAACATGCCCTGACTAGCCCTGCGGGCAAGTAACTCAAAATGTTAGCCTGGAGGCCTGAGTGATGTGAAGCTGTTGGGAGAGTACATTACAAAATGGGGTAGGTGAGGTGCACTTACTGGCTGGGGTACGGAGGTTCTGGGAAGTCGACAGACATGCACTCAAAGGCTGCAAGTGTCACAGATGCTATGTGTGGTCCCTGGTTAGAATAAGAACAACCCTATTAGTTTCATAGTGATCAGGAGGTATTCATTCTGGCCCAGATATAATGTTCTGCAGATATAATCGAAAGTAACACTAGTCCTCTTGCCCAGGCCATTTCTTGCAATGCTAAGGGTATCCTAAGGACTAGTAGAAATTCATAACATTTGTTATTTATATCACTATTCATTTCTATCGCTGGTTCTGTCCAAATGTGTGAAATATTCCTGCAGCGACGTTAAACTCTATAATCATTCATCTCTATAATCATTCATTCACTCGCTCAGAGATTAGGAAACTTTTATGTGTACAATTTCATGCTCAAGACAAAAGTTTTATTCACAACATCCCATGTAAAATATTAGCATGAAATCGTACTGAAAATATTTGATTACGAAACTTTTCTAATAACGTTTTTGTGATCAACTCATGTGCTATGCTCAAAAACATGATGACGTTTTATGAACTTGAGTTTGAGATTTTGCTCAGCTGAGATTTCTCCCATTGACTCAGTCCTGTAATGAGTTAAAGCTGAAACGCATCTTAAATTGTTGTAGCTAAAATTGAGTATAAGTGAAATTTTAGGAACCCGCTACAAGTGTAATACATTACATGACACTGTTATGGCTTCAATACCTGAGAACTTGGTTAGACCCACAGACCTACCAGATATAGTATAAAGGTGTGCAGTCCTGTCCCCAGACCAACACTAGACAGTATGCCTAGACCCAGCCAGTATAGACACCATAATGTGTGCTTCTTCATCACCTCCACCAGCTGAAACAGAGATATGCTCATCATCAGACCTGTGTTCATCAGCAGACCCGTATAACACAGCGAGATACATTTACCATCATAAATAACATGAAGATGTTACCTTATAGCGGCCGCACAAAAGCGATTTCCATCAGGTTTCGATCGCCTAGTGTGCGGTGCTCCAAATATATAAAAAAATGCTAGATATTGTGCAATCTGTCAGCGAGATTAAAATTAGCAGTCACCAGTCAGCGCACACTTGCTAGTGTGCTGCCAGCATTAGAGGTAAAGTGAAATATTGATTTTACGAAATTTCCTTCAAAGTTGATATTTTCCGAACGAGAGCGATATCTACCGTATTTACTCGTAGCGGGCACGAGTCTTGATTTTATACTTGTATGTAGTATGCAACCCCACGTGAGAGGTCAGTTTTGGAGGATAAAAAGTGTGCATTATACACGGGAAATAACGGTACTTTGAAGGAACGAGTGTCATAAAATCAATATGACACACAAACAAGTGTATTAATTTCTTTATTCAACTGACTAAATAGGGATATTCAGACACAAATTAACAGCAGTAGTCTGATTTAATGATTAAGACTTCCGGGTTACATAACAAGAAAGGGTTGGGATGTAATATACATAGGCCAAAGTCAGACAGAATTTTACCTTTTGATGTGATCCCTCTGTGTTGTACATAAATACAAGAGCTGCTGTGATAATCAGTACGAGCAGCACAGTCTTTCTCTGTCTCCATAACCTGAGAATGACAGCAGAAAATTAGCAATTAAATCCAAAACGAGATAATGAAAGAATCTTGAAAGCAGCTCTAAATGCCAATTAAACAAAAGACACCAAAAAAATGGAGTATGTGCCAAATGGCTGAAGAAGCTTGGTTAGGTACAAAAACAAAAATATATTATATTTCATCCTCTTTTTCTTTTTGGCGATTAATTTAGGCATTAACTAGCTTGTATAAGAGGGTATTGGTCAGGGTTAGATATTTAGCATATGAACGTGATGAAAGAGCAGTCATCGAATCTGCATCTCAAGGAAGTCCCTACAACAATTTCTCATGCACATCTTCATTCCTACATTATTTGGCACAAATTTAAAGTGCCAATGCCACAATTTATAATGCACATCTTCATTCCTACATTATTTGGCACAAATTTAAAGCACCAATGCCACACTTTCTCATGCACATCTTCATTGCTACATTATTTGGCACACATTTACAGCGCTAATGCACATCTTCATTGCTACATTATTTGGCACAAATTTAAAGTGCCAATGCCACAATTTCTCACCTGGTTATGAGTGTATTGATCAGACAGCCGCTCTCAAACACAAAGTACAGTAAAGTCATGACGGGTTTCTTCCACAACACCAGACGTTCCCGCTCCTTGCGTTCACGTTCGCGGACCACCTTCATGCTGGCGGAGTTATCAGAGGAGGGGCTGTCCGCTACATTGCCATTGGTAGCACTCTCCGATTTCCTCAGACGTGCATTCTTGTTCACATTAGCCATAATGGGCTGCTCGATCAATCGTGATATCTGAAAATTAAAAAAACATATTTGAAATGGTTTTATTTTTCATTCTACAAAACATATAGAAAAAGCACATAAACCATGTAATTTAAGTCCGAACAATATACAGTGTCTTACATTATTTCATTTTGTGAATATTTTATCTTCTTCATAGTTTTAATTAAATTTAGTGCTTAATGTTGCAGCGAGAATATTTTACCCATATGCGACTCTATAGCATAGCCATTAATAATGTTCAATAACATATTCTGGTAATTTCTTTAACTAGGTACATATATATACTTGGTAGTCATGTTTCAGAATTTTGAAATTTACATGATTGGTGCACTCAATGTTGGAAGTATGGAGATCCTGAGATGTCCATATTTTTCGGATTTTCATGAGTTTTAGTAAATTACATGGTGCAACAGTTAAAGAAATATAGAATAAATATTAATTAATATCATCAGCATAAATTACCAGCTTTTCAGTCCATTATTTTATAATGTACTTGTAAATATTCATACATCAGAACAATAAAACTATAATATGAAATCATTGAGTTATTAGGGTAAGTGTTGAAATATATAACATGCAAACAGAGTGTGCCAAGGTGAATCTTCACTAGAAACTCCTTTCATGCAACGAACAGTTAATCAGAACAAGTAAAACGTATATCCACCATGTGCATGCCAACTTTGGCATCTGTGGTTGCATTCAGGATGAGGAAGGTTAATATATAAGACAAATAATATGGACTGAGACCACATGGCATAAAACAAAGGGCATATGGTAGAACAACTTCTCATTAGAACAACTTATCATTAGTACAACTTATTATTAGAAACAACTTATCATTAGAACAACTTATTATTAGAAACAACTTATCATTAGAACAACTAATTATTAGGACAACTTATTATTAGAACAACTTATCATTAGAACAACTAATCATTAGGACAACTTATCATTAGAACAACTTATCATTAGTACAACTTATCATATAGAACAACTTATCATTAGTACAACTTGTCATATAGTACAACTTGTCATATAGAACAACTTATCATTAGAACAACTTATCATTAGAAGACTGTCACTAGAGTGAGTGATTATGGAGGTTAATGTCACTGTGGAAATATTTTATCCATTTGCGCAAATGCCGTTAGAAAACATGTATACATGATTGCATTCGGAATATACATGCATTTCCTCTTAGGCCTGCAACAGTGTACTGGTGAATCACTGCATAACTACTGTATTCCTCAATGACAGTGTGAGTAGAGGGTAAAAATAACATCATGGCGACAGCTGTAGATAAATTACTCAATCAATTGCTGTGGTGCTTGAGTATACAACAGCTGTTTCTAACAGGAAACAGGAAACAATAACATTTTTAGCTTTAAAATTATTAGAAAAGTACCGTTATATTGATTGAAAATTATTGATTGCCTTCAGCAGGGAGAGGGTTAAAATAAAAAATAAATAAAGTTTTCAGTGAATTATCGTCATACATAGTAAGTAGTTAAGTAATTGGGATAAAATAATTGTTTGAACAATTAGAAATTACAATTTGATTAAATCGGCATGTTAATATCTTTAGGGTTGGTTGATTGATTTGGGGTTTAATTCATATAATAAAGCCACTTTCAAGATGTTTTTCACTCACATCATATAATATTTTTATGTGCAAAGGATCATATTTCATCTCAATTATTATGCTTCACCTAATTAATTACAGTAATACCATCCTGCCAAATTTTTAATTATGTTTCCAAGACAACAGGCAACTAACAGTGCAGATCTACAGCATGATTGATGCCATCCCTCAACATTTTGAACAGAGTAGTCTCAGTATGCAGTAAGTAATTAATTAGTTTCTGGTCTTACACCAACCTGCCGAAACCATGATTGGTGTCTACTACTGTCAATAATAAATCAATAACAATAATACTCTAGAAATATATTACAAAACATATACCTCGCATGTCTGCAGCAATACAATAATAATAATAATAATAATAATTAATAATAATAATAATAATAAATGTAATGATAATAATAATAATAAATAATAATTAATAATAAATTATCATAATTAATATTCTAGAATAATATTACAAAATATACACCTAACATACCTGAAGCATATATGTGAATAAAAGTATCATGGATTAAAATGTATCAGTAATTATCATCAGTAAATGAAAGAAAAATCAGTGTATAAAAATAAGACAGAATTGACAGAGTGAGTGAATTATTGTTTTACGTCACAGTGGGGATCTTTCACCCATATATATGCAATGATCAGAATCCACAGACTACAAGAAATACTAAACGCTATTTCGCAGATCTCACTTTACAGGATCTCACTTTACAGGATCTCACGTATTTCCACGGACCCAGCCAAAATACGTCCAATACAACACAACATATAGAACTGGTTCTGTGTCTTAATTAACCTACAGTAAGGGTGATATAGGCGGCATATTTTCTATCAAAATCATACACATAACACTGACTGTACTGGCAGCATAGTGAATATCGACAACGGTTTATATGACAGGTGTTGACTGTTGACAGCTGTCTCTATCATCAAGGCTTTTATCATACCATTAATATTCAGAGATGCCTGAAACTAATATATTTTTCCATAATCAATATTTATTCAAAATTTAGGGGCATAAAAAAGTGACAAGTTAAAAATAAAATTATTGGCAGATAAAAAAAGAAAAATAATTAGACTCAAAATATTATAAAATACATACATATATAATAGTATATATAAACAAAGTTGATATTTGAATATATAATTCTCATTTTACCTCAATAGTGCAAGACATTGCATCAGATAATCCAATTTTCTCTTGAAAACCCTTATAAACTTCTACTAAATGTCAGCCCACAGCCTTAATATCAATTTGCCCTTTGACCCCAAAGTAAAGAAAAAAAAGAAGAAATAAAATGCCCTATGTCCCTGGATTGTGTATAGGTTATATTTATCTGATACAAATCTGAGTGACAGAAATTGACCCAACATGAACTGAGACCCCGATAAGTTCAACTGATAACACAATTACCTAACAGGAGTTAATTATTGTTAAATGTGTAGCCTATCCAGCAATAACAACCACAAATACCACACTTTACTAATGATTTCCATCATAGATAAAAAACGTATTAAAATTGGCATTAAAACAAAATGTTACTCTATCAAATTACATGCCTAAAATTTAGTAAAATGTTCTAAACGATAACAGTACCTCAGATATTTGATGCCAACAGCATTAAACATTGACCAGCCTCTGCCGAGTCCCTATGTCAGATCGTAGTAGGATGTTTATCAGTAGCACTGACCTTCGACCCCATACAACATGGATGGTTATAACTGAACATGTGTGCTAGCTGTATGCATCATACCACAGTCCAGTATCTAAGTATCTCCCCAGTTTATTCTCCATACACTCGGCATAAGGTGGGAACAAAACTATCACACACAAAATGTTATCAATGACATGGGTTCAGTACAGTCATTATTGATCAATTGATTGACAATTCAATTCTATGCTAAACTTAAATCTGGATATGGCCATTTGATTAACTTTAATCTGGACATTTGATCCTTTGTTTAACTTAAGATTAAGACAGGTGATAATCAAGACCATCAATGTGATGATGGCATTAGACTGGTTAATTTCTTAAAATCTGCAATTCTCTCTACATACATGTATCAGGATATAAAACTCCAGCAATTTCACTGCTAGACATGAGAACTGGTAAGTGAGAAGTTACCCGTACTCATACACGTTGGCCAGTGATCTTAATTAATGTTTTTATAAAGTAACACAACATGCAGGCATGCAAGGATAAAACGTTACCTGTCCTCGCTGAAAATAACCCATCGCGGGAATGAGGACGGCTCTATTTCTGACACTGCATGTATAATGGTATAACCTGTCTATGTGACTGCATTTACAGTGAACAGCTTAGACAATGATAATGTTAAATGACTCTGAGCAGCCTAGCTGGAACTCAGTGCCATATACTGATATATAGATGTATCTATATTTTTTTAATTGGGGTTTAGAGCTGCTTTCAAGATTATTTCACTTGGATCACAGCTTGTCAGTTTGTGGCAGGAGGAAAGCTGCAACATCTGTAGCCCTGTATGTTGCTGTAATCGTGTGAGCACCGGTTGGTACATCCTCAAAAACCCAAGCCATTATGACTACACTAACATGACTAATGTCTATGTAGAACTCTGTTTTCGACTATGAACAGCGTGGATGAATATATGAATACATTATATTTAATATCAACCAATTAGAGTCCCACTAGACATGCGACTGTTGAGTGTGCTCTAAATATATTGATTCAGAGTTATCTCCGCCTATCTTCAGATACTCGCATGCATTAATACAAGAGCTTGGATTGGTTGATATATTTAGAGCACACGTAACCCCCACGCAACAGTTGCATGTCGAAAACTGAGTTCTATATAGACAGTGATCCCAGGGTATTTAACGGAGGTTAGTGTAGTCAGAATGGCCTGGGTTTTCAAGGATGCGGTTGGTACTGACAGACCTACTTAATGCTCCTGTAATCATAAATAATCATAAGTATGATACAGTAACTGCATTGCCATGGTACAGCTAGCATATCAATATCACGTCAGATAGGTAACTTTCGTGAACATTGATGCCAGCCTCCCAGATTGAGAATGGGATTTGAATACCAGAACTTTTGCCTTCGAAGTCCATCACTCTACCATTGCGCTACCACTGCTGATATATACCATGTATACTGATTGTAACCTAAAGTTGAACACATTAATAAATATATAAAAATGGTAATATTTGTTCGTGTCTTGTACATGTTGTAGTTGTTTTTATCTAAATGTATGGTTTATCTTGTGTACCACTGTGAATCACTGAATGGGTTTGATAAATGTACCGGTAACCATATTTATACTATGTAAGTTGGAACAAATGGTAGATGTTGATTACATTGTGATTAACTGATCACATTAACAGAAGATTCTGTTAACAGTTGTATACAGTCATGTAACAAAAGTATAAAAGGAAATTATTAGGGAAAGAGGTGAATGAGTGAGTGAATATGGAGTTTAACGTCGCTGCGGGAATCTTTCACCCATTTGCGACGAAAGAGGTGAATGACATACAAACGTTAAAATGTGCACAAACAACAGATCAAGTCAAGGAAAATGGGTTGGGTGTGTTGTCAAAATGACCACATAAATATACAACTAAAAAATACTAATCTACATACTCGTTCTTGTATATGGCATCAAATGTCCATGAATGAATTGTCTGCAAGCCCAATCACATTACTAAATAAGGTTTCTAATATCCGACACTGTAGTTGATTATTCTCTTAAACATAGATTTAATTCCAATAACTTTTTTCGTGCAAGCCAATAAGTGTGAATTGTAGTCCAATATGTTAGCACAAAGTTTATAATTTTGTGCTAACATATTGGCGAGTCTTTAGAGTACATTCCTTACATAATCACTATTGTGGAGGTATATTTTTACCGCTGTAGGATAGCTAAAATTCCATTGCAGTTTACACTTCCTGGTATAACCCATATAAAATATGTCCAATCTCATATTTGCTCTGGTTTCCTGACTAAGGGAGATACCTCTATACAGTTAAAGTAATTGCCATTATGTGTGAGACATGACATGGTTCGCAATTAACACTTGCCCGGGTCATTTCTTTCAATACTAAAGCTATTTTAAGGGTGAGCAGGAATTCATGTTTTTTGTAAACAATTGTTATTTGTATCATTATTCGGGCGAGTACATTTTAAAGTTAGTTATTATCCCTGCATGTGGATTAAGTAACTGGTTGTATAAAGTATGTGCCTGTATGTGTGCATTTATTTTCAGGTAAAACCGTGCTAGACCACTATATCGGTCAACCATCTGTGATATTATGCCTTTTGTATTAATCTAAAATAGAACTCATAACGGAAAATGCCATTTTGACATTAAAATAAATTAAAATAGCAAACGAGTGTCTTGGGTAGTTGGTATATTCAATACAAAATTAGACTAGACAATGGATGATATTTGGTACCCGGTTTTCAGCCAACTGGGTAGTCATAGTCTATGCATGATTGTGCTATCCAACTAAGAATTAGAATATAAGTAAGAGATCTTATGGCAAATTTGCCAGGTAGAACCTTCTCAAAAAGTTCTACAGATATACGTAACACTCCAACTGAAATGTATACATACTGATATAGACTTCATAGTGTCATTGTTTGCAACAGCATGAGCATTCATGACAACAGCGAATGATCAGATGATCAAAATAGATTATTTGAAACAAGAGCCATGCATATTTTTTTGTAACAAGACCTGTAGATCGGCCCTGTAGATCTACGTCTGGCGACATATTGTGGATACGGATGTGGGTGAAAGTCGGTAAACTAGGTAGAGATCTACACATGCTGCTAGTAGAAGTAGTAGTCAGTCTACAGAATCATTCTGAGAATGTAAACATGTGACTGACCGACCTACCAATTCGGCCTTTCGGCCCTTCGTACTCAATCCCTTCTTCTTTAATCTATCTTTTAACTGAATAACAGTTAACTTAGTTAGATCTTCGTTACTCTCCACCATAGTGGGGAAAAGAAAATGAATTTAAAAAACACTAATTATGAACAAATTTTATCATACTTTGTCAACGTGTGATCCCTTACAAAACCAGCCGGAAGTGAGTAGCCGCATTAAGCTCCACACACGCCTGTGGGTAGGATTCGCTTCGAGCAGTGGTATCGGAAGTTGTGAACAATTATTAAGACCAGCATGTGTAGGAAAGTAGACCTACTAGCTAGCCTACTGTCACCAGCTTCTCACCCACATCCGTGTCAAGAATATTTCGTCATACGTAGATCTATATGCCTGGTATCGCAGAATGCATGACAATATTTAAAATAAACAGAAATATATAGAAGAGACGAATTCCTCTCTATATTTTTGGTATATAGTATCATATGGGGTAGGCTTTTTATTAATTATTCCCATAACAGCGAGGTCCCTCGATTACATCATCATGAACTAGTATAGGCCCTATACTGATACTCAACATTAAATTAAATTAATGAAAATAATGTTTATATTTCCCAAGAGGGTAGTATTTTAATTTACACCAAGGTCTCCAACAAAACCCACACACCCCTCTCTCTCTCCCTCTCTCTCTCTCTCTCTCTCACACACACACACACACACACGAATTCCTAATAAATTAAGTGATATGTAGGACTAGGCCTAATATAGGCTATTCTCAAATTAACTAATATACTAGTAAATGAAGTGGCTTACCTTTACTTAGGCCAATGATAGAATTTAGGAATCCCCTCCATATCGTTAATAGCAACCTACCAAACTCATACTGGATACATGCTATTTGTTAAATAGGTCTGGATTATTTTCCAGACTGCATAATTAGCATATATTTCGATCATTATTTATTGAGCGTGAACAGCATATGTTACATATTAAGCTTATGTGTAGGCTAACACTATACTGTGCTAGATTAGGCGTTTCTAATAGTTCACTGAATAATAATGCCTCAACTAATATTGCTAACCAAGGCACTGGAAGACATGTCCCGCAGAACCATGGATATCGAGTCCATCCTCGAAAACACGGGTTATAATGACTTAGTGTAGTATCCCAAGTGCTATATTTAGTATATTTGATCTCAGTAGTATAATGAACAATAAGATAACATTTATAAGGTTACATCCATTTGGCTTAACATCATACAATGACTGATGCATGACGGTATTTGATCAATCGTCCAAAATGGTATATAACATTACCCATGGGTATCTACAGTGACTACCTGCTATTCGAGTTTGCTATTAACTGGTCAGATAGAGGGACGTTGATATATATTATCATGAAAGCCCTATGTGGCAAGATGTAATAGCCAGCCCATATGAACAGCGATGTGCCATATGTATCGGGGTCAGTCTTGGGATCACGACTGGAGGGACAGTCGTCACGACTGGAGGGACAGTCGTGATGCCCACTCACCATCAAACTAGCGACCCGGCTCTCACCGGAGTCGAGCATGTGAATAAAGTATTGAATCGCCATCCGGACTCTGTTGAATATCCCCTTCCGTAACGACATCTACCAGATGAATTATATAATTTTAAAACACTCGGGATAGTAGTCATAATGGCCTGTGTTTTCGAGAATTCCGAGAGTCGTAACTTATTATATTTATGTAGGCCTACAGTCGTGTGTGTGAATCATGAACTGAGAAAAACAGGGGCTCTATTTAAAAGAATCCTACTATAGTATACGTGACTCTGATGAATTACGCTTTAAGCAATTGATGCAGATGTAACTCAACTGGTACCAGCTGTTCTAATCTCATTAAAATCAAAGGTAAACTCACTATCCTATACTTGGAGTATACGCGTAGCCTAATTGAGCAAAGAGGGTATAGAATTATGAAAATACTTAAAACCAGTGGGACATGCGAAAATTGTAATTGCCAAATATAAGCTACTTAATTGTGTAGACAAATCAAATATATACATACTTTCAGGTAAAATACGTTTGATCATGAAATATGTCAATAAACCGTGATTATTATCTCACAGAGATAACGAAACTCTTTTTGAATACGATTTCATATTCAAGCTCACATTTTATATGGGAATTTGTGAACGAATTGTTTTGAGTTAAGAATGGAATCACACTGAAAGTGTTAAAGAAGCACTTTCGTATCTATCGCTTTATTAGGGGTTAGAATCAATTTCAAGATTCTTTCACTTATCACGGCTTGTCAGTTTAGGGCAGAAGGAAATCCACAACCTAGCGCTCAATGTTGCAGTAAACCTGCGAGAATCGTATCTGCCTTGCTTGCTGATCACTATACTACGACAGCGCAAGAGGATACGACAGCTTCATGTAAGAGCGTCAATACAGACATAATGTACATGATGCATACTCTAGTGCTTATAGTGTGTATACTATAGTAAGGGCATAGATATATTATACATATACATGTACCTATAAAAAAATATACCATTTTTGTTTCACCGACCTTGATTCGAGTACAAGCAGATACCTAAATAATTAACACGCATTTGCTTCAAATATGTTAAAAGTAAATATTCAATCAACACGTATTGCTTATGCTTATTTGTTTATTATTGCAAAATATCACAGTATAAAGATGAGCATGAGTCTTATTATATATAAACCCACGCATTTAAAGAGTACAATATAAAGTCAAATGAAGAAATATAATAAACAGGAATATAATAAACTGTGCACTGTTCTCGCGCATTTATGTGCTTGTGTATGTGTATTGTGTGTGTGTGTGTGTGTGTGTGTGTGTGTGTGTGTGTGTCATGAGAGAGAGAGAGAAATAGATAGAAAGATAGTGGGAGTGGTCAGTGGAAATCAGAGCTAGAAAGGAGCGATAGAGAGGGAGAGAAATATATATATAGAGAGAAATATGAAACTTTGAGACACAAATCAAGAGAGAAAAAAAAATAGACGATAGCCATTAATTGCTATTCATTCATATATTCATTCATTCATTCATTCCGATCAGTTATCATATCGTGAACACCTTTTGTGTGACCAGTATATCATGATTCTCGGTTCCTTTAACCAAAAACATTATTTGACTTTGCAATGCAAGAAGCATAAACAATAAACATACACGTTCAAGATACACGCTCTGTCATGTAAATCTACCTATCTACCTATCTATCTATCTATCTATCTATCTATC
>JAUTBV010122228.1:0-12983 GCA_032361325.1 Lepetodrilus fucensis
CCTAGGTCACACTATTGTGGACAGTATTGCTAGGATCTAGGTCACACTATCGTGATGAATGTATTGCTAGGACCTAGGTCACACGATTGTGGACAGTATTGCTAGGACCTAGGTCACACTATCGTGGTGAATGCATTGCTAGGACCTAGGTCACACTATTGTGGACAGTATTGCTAGGACCTAGGTCACACTATCGTGATGAATGTATTGCTAGGACCTAGGTCACACTATTGTGGACAGTATTGCTAGGACCTAGGTCACACTATTGTGGACAGTATTGCTAGGATCTAGGTCACACTATCGTGATGAATGTATTGCTAGGACCTAGATCACACTATTGTGGACAGTATTGCTAGGACCTAGGTCACACTATTGTGGACAGTATTGCTAGGACCTAGGTCACACTATCGTGATGAATGCATTGCTAGGACCTAGGTCACACTATCGTGATGAATGCATTGCTAGGACCTAGGTCACATTATCGTGATGAATGTATTGCTAGGACCTAGGTCACACTATTGTGATGACCATGTTGGCAGGACATAGGCCACACTTCCGTACCTGCAAGGCGTGAGGGGCGTTGTTGTTCTCTGTGTTTCTGATCCAGTTCTCCACCAGTCTCTCCACATTGCCGGAGCACACGTAACACAGACTGGCGTACAGCGACAGCTCCCCGTCCCGCTCCACCTCCAGTCTGGTGGCCAGCGAGTCTGAAACACCACCACAGATAAGTCTCTCTTGTGTTAGTCTTCCTGGGTATGGCTGCGATCTGGGCCCGCGATTACGAAACCTTTATTATTATAGTATGATTTCATGCTCAACCACAAAGTTTTGTTGACAAAATTTGAGCTTGAGCATTAAATCTTACGCAGAACATTTCGTAATCTCTAGGCCTGTTCACTGAGGGAGGGAGACATGCAATAACTATGTGCTACAGTAGTGAAACTGTAAATAAAATTTAAAAGGAAAAGAAGAAGAAACTAGCGATTGAATTTGTCGTTTAATTTTGCAGCATGGAATTTTCATGTATCTGTCATTGACCTGCAATAACTATGTTACAGTAAAATTCACAAGGATGGTAACTGAATGCTACATGAAGACTCATTTATTCAATATCTTGAATTTCCTGAAATAATATTGTGATGCGAGCCTCGATACAAGCAAACCCAAAGAACAGGCTACTGCTAAGTTCAGAAGCGATATGACGGAACTGGCCAGAATGTTGTGTAAACAGGCTTACCACAGAGAGGTGCGAATTCTTCTGAAGATGAGTAAGTTAAAATGATGGCAAGGGCTTCCTTCCAGTTCTCTAGGTTGCAGGTCCCGACTATATGAGACCAGTCGTGTGTCACGATAGACGAGATGAGCTGCAGAGAGATAGGATGAACAGTCAACACACACACAATAATCACAGTACTATTTCAACACATCCGAAAACTGAACAATTATGTTGCATAGACACTAAACTGCTAACCTAAGCTCATGGAAATTTAGAATTTCCTGTGCTTTTACAATATTTAATCATCAGAGTAGTGCTCTCAAATATTATTTATTTTAGCTGCTGTTTATGACTAATGCTTTGAGTTACAGGTATGAACAAAACTTACCCTTCCTAAACAGTTCTTGTTCTGCTGGAAATATTTCTTCTGTGTGCGAGCAAGGAGCTCTGGGCCACCAGCTATGGCTAGAAGAATCGCCTCGGCCATCTTGTTTTCACTGAGACACATTTCCACAGCTGCCTCAAAGTTTCCTGTCAGAAGTGCCTGGGCCATCAAGCCATCAGCATCTACAAATACAACACAGGACAGTCAGTGCATCGTTCTGGAGAAATGACATTATCATTTACCAACAAAATTCAATTAATTTTAATCCTCTAGATCGAACACTGCAACATGTGCAACTAATTGATAAAAATAAGTACCTTTTTTCTCTCTCAATTATTCAAGTTTATTTTAATTGATTTATTTTAAGAATTGTATACTACATGCACATAATTAACAAACAACTAACTAGACCATCCCTAACATATTATTATTTTCAAAATTTGTTTTTTTCTAATAATTTTCAAAATTTGCATTTTTCTAATAATTTTCAAGATTCACATTTCTTTCTAAGAATTTGAACAGCTAAAATATTTTTTTCTCCATTGATGAGGAGCAATAAATTACTCTCCACTGGTAGGCAAGTCTCACCATCAGAGCAGGGGATGGAGAGCGGCGTCTGTGGGCTGGGGTCTTTCTGTTGAGAGGCAATTTCCTCGAACGCTGCCGACCCATCCGACAACTCGTCTCTACTCCCTGGAGTCTAATGTACACGAGGAGAAAATACAGTCAGGCTTCTCACATGTTTACTAATAAATGGAAAGTGTGTACTGCTATTAATTAGAACTTGGAAAATGTTAATAATGGTCACTGCTCCTTGGACAAGGATTTTTTTTTAAAGAAGGAATATTTACTTTTGACATAGATATCAACACCACTACAATAGTACATGTATGGCAAATGATATATAAACAAACACCAATATACAATTCACATTAACAAAACAACATACTAGTACTAATACAACAAATATTTAGTGATTACTCTCTTAATGAAATAATCTGTAGCCCCTTTCTCAGAATTGATTGTACATCAAATTTTATGGACCCGATAAACGTGAAAGTCCATTGCATGAAACACATTTATCGCTACAACTTCAGAATCTGGGCACGTATTCTTGAATCTTCTTAGCTAAGAAATTAGTGAGAAAAGATCTCTTAACAAATTATCATAAACAGAAAACCAGTTAGGCAAATTCTTAGTACATACAAACTTCTTAAGAAGTTTCAAGAATACGGGCCTTGATTAGCTAAAACTATTGTAGCGATAAACATTTTTTCACAGGTCCATAACATCTGACGCACAATCAAATGCATCCTCAAAAGCACAGGCCATTATTACTACAATAACCTCTGTCAAATACCCTGGGATCACTGCCTATAAGATGAAAGGTCAAGCTAAATACATTACATTACAACCAATCAGAGAGCTCCACTACTCAATGCTTGTTGATATTTTAGAGCACACATAACCCCACGCAATACTCTCATGTCTAGACATGGGCAGTGGAGCTCTCTGATTGGTAGTAATGTAATGAATTCAGCTTGACCTTTCATCTGAGAAAACAGAGTTCTATATAGGCAGTGATCCCAGGGTATTTGACGGAGGTTAGTGTAGTCATAATGACCTGGGTTTTCACGGATGAATCAAATGCAGCTACAACTGTTCTGAGTACTGCATCCCTGGGCAAGAAATCAACATAGAATAGTCACATGAAATACTCAAATAGTGTCCATCTAACAGTTCTCCTGAAAACAAAGTGGTGAGGCATTTCCGTCAAATACAACAATAGCTGAAAACAATAGCATCTCTTACAAACAATAGGCAGAGACAGTAGCAGGAGATAATATGCAGAGGAAGAGGTCAAAAGGCATGCGTATATAGAACCAGTGTGGTGCTAATGTTAAAACATACATAACTGAGCATGGATAGATGTGATTACCTTGGAACAACTTGGAGAAGCTTGACCACTGGCCATGGGTCCTGATACCGCTAATGAGTCCTGCATAAAATAGTAACCTTAACCAATAAGATATGGCTGTGACCATTAGGGTAACTGTGGTCACCAGCTATTACTATTGTCATTTGAACATATAGGGGAATTAGTGGCAGTAATTATAACCATGAATAAATAAGGCTTAATGATAATAGCAATGTTGACCTAAATTGGCGCAAGTTGAGTGCAGTGCTTAGGAATAGTGGAAGCTCAGGATAGTTGTAAATATATCTAATTCATACAAATCCAATTAAATTTCAAAACAGATTTGAAGTTCTCTTGAACAAATATTATTTTAAATAATAAGGAAAATGGTAAATATTACTCGAAATATTACTGTATAAAAAAAAAGGAGAAAAAAAAGAGTTCCAGTTGTGTGAATTTTGTTTTTTATGAAAACATAGTTACTTCCCTTTTTAACAGAAATCAACACAAACTCTACATACACTTGTTTACAATGTGTAAAGATGCTGGATATAGAGAACGTTCTTGCAACCTGAGATGTCATATAGAGCATGCAATCAAAAGAATAAAATTCTAACTGCATCCATTACATTGAAATCAGATAATTTTCCACAAACTTGTGTAAACATGCATGAAAAGTTCCAGCAATTTATTGGTCTTGGTAGGTTTAGAGAAGTTACCACTGCTAACAAATAAAAAAAATGGTGACGATAAAAATATCATACACAAAAACCAGTGATGGTCCTATGATTACAGAATAGCGGATATGCCAAATTTTATTTTCTTCTCCAGGCAGAGTCGGTCCAAGATATTTAGCTTCATACTGGAATTCCTGATAGTGTCAGAAGATTTGCTTCACACGTCACTACACAATGGCAAGAGAACCTTGTAAACAAACACATTTTCTTTATAAAATTCAGTTTTGAAACTGTTAATGATGAAAATGTGAAATTAAATTGCCTAGAACAATTGATTGTGATGAACTTGTATATTAAGAAATAATAATAATGTGATTAATGTAATAGTCATATGATACATATAACCAACATCATGAATGAATTATTGTTTTACGTCACAGCGGGAATCTTTCACCCATAGGTGACGACTAACCAACATCAACATGAACCAATAAATTAAAACAAATCGGTTATGAAAATGCTAAACTTTTGCACACCAATGAGATTATATGTATACAGTGCAACAGGGACGGGAAAGGCTTATATATGCACAGATATATACTATAACTGTAGGGAGAATACTAGTAACTAGAAACTACTTAAATATTCATTTGCATAATAACAATGAGGAAAACAACAGTTTAAAAAATCTTGACATTACAATAAATTATACATGTAGCACATATATCTTTTTGCACTATTAATGCATAGGATGAAATATATTATCAAAGCAGATAATGTGACAATTATTCATTATTTTCCATTTTCAAAATACTGGGTGAATTAAGTTACTGACTCACTGAGAAACAATTCTTCATCAAATTCTCAATAAATAGGGGAAAAAGCAAAGAAAATGTGCATGTACATGATGATATAAGTGCACAGTTTATGGTATTTGAGAAATTTAAGATTCAATTGCATTTTATTATACACTGTTTGTAAACTGGGGGCCTATTCTAGAAGCATTTTCTTAAGACCAAGGAAACTGCATCGTGTTCAGCGCAATTAGAACAGAGAACAAGTCTAACCATCTCCTTGCTGGATTAGACACCGGCAATGCTCTTTATGGTATCTCCAGTTGCCTTCAGCATGGAGAGGGTTTACTACGATGTAATTTCCACAATGACATATATGACATCATTGTTAAATGTCATAATATGCCCAACTTACAGCCTAAAGATCTATTCATAGCAATATTTTCTTATGAAGGAGAAAAACTAGTTATGAAAGAAAGAAAAAAAAGGTGTTTGTAGCAAACTTTCCTAATTCCTTACAAGTATCGTAAGAAAGAAATCATAAGAATGCTTCGAGAACAGGTGCCCTGGTGAATAAAGATCATGCATCAGACAGAACCCCCTAGCACGTGATTGGTTGAACTGACCCCAGCATTCAGCAAGGACATCTTCTGTGCCAGCTCCGAGGCATCGATGCCACGATTTAAAGCCAGGCGTGGATCTGAAGCTGTGTGTTCCTGAACCTAGCGACAGAAAGACAACATTCACGATATTAATCATTACATTGCTTTGAAGCCGTGAAACAGTCAGCTTGTGGCACTGTGCATAATAGCTCAGGGATCGAAATAACACTAGCCTGGGCCATTTCTCCAAAAGGGCTGGTAGAAATACATAACTCTTGTTATTTGGGCTAGTAAGTTTTACAGTTAATTTCTATCGCAAGATGACATCATCCTCAAATGCTATAATTTAATTTAATTTTTAATTTAAATTTCAAGATTCTTTCACTTATACTACAACTTGTCAGCTTTAGTGCAGGAAGAAACCCACAACATCCGTAGCGCTGAATGTTGCAGTAAACCTGCGAGCACCGGCTGGTACTGACAGACCAAGGATAACTGCATTGCCACTCTACAGAGCATCCTATCAATTTTGCGTTAGAAATGTAACTTTCGCAAACATCTATGCTGGGCTTCCGGGATGGGATTTGAACTCGGGACCTTTGGCTATACAGTCCAAATATATAACACTGTGCTACCACCCACCCAATTTACCTTCTTAGATTACTGCCTGGGACAGATCACCAGTACCAAAGAAATATTAATGTCAACTCCACAAAATCAATCTAGAGTATGAGGAGGTCTTTAACAAATAGTAGTGAGCGATTGAATATGGAGTTTAACGTTACTGCAGGAATTTTTCATCCATTTGCAATGAAAAAAACAACAACAACATAAAATAGTAAACTAGATGGATGTTTACCTTTTTAGCTAGCTCAGTCTGATCGTACCCCAGCAGTTGCAAGAATCTTGTACGAGGTTCCTTCTCAAAGTTCACCTAGAGTGCAAAAAACAATGTCTTAGTATTGATAGATCAGGAAAGACGAGCATGAATCTCAATATGAAAAGCATGTTGTTACAATCCCAATACTTTTAACACAATGAAAATTACTCAAGATACATATTGAACTGCAATAATTATATGAATGGAAAAATTCGTAAAATATCATGGTTTAAATACATTCATCGCCTTGCACAACTCCTCTCCTATATCAACAGAATAAAAGCCATAGAATATACTTGCCCTAAGGAAATTCCACAAGTTTTCTTGGTTTGATTCTCCAGAATTGGCAGCCTTCATGGCACAGAACTCCACAAGCTGGCTGTTGTTCAGTGCTGTCTCCAATTGGTTGGATCGGGCCAGCAGCTCGGTTTCCGTGACAACCTGACTGATGTAGACCTGCTTCGGCACTGGCTGCTGGGGATTCTGGGACTTCACGTGGTCAAAACTGACCAGCTTACCTCCGAACTGAAACGTCAAATTTCGAAATGATCATCCAAGACTCCATATCACCATCTCAAAATGGAGCATACACATAATTTAATGAAGATTGTATTATTATATGTATGTAGATGAAATAAGATCAGTGACATCAATATACAGTAGATATTGTTTAAGTTCTATTTCCATCTCTCTAGTAAGAGCTTCTGAGCATGTCTCATTGATGTCGAGCATAGCACATTACAAGTGTCATTATTATTATTATTGTCATAAATGTAATTTATTATTATTCCATGGTTGATGAGACCAATCTACTGATAACTAATGCTATGTTTTGTTGTTACTGGTGCTCATGTTTTGTCCGACACAACAGGTCAAATTGTATGCAACAAGGACAGCTAAAACAGGAGGAGTTATGAGAGGAGTTATGGAGGAGTTATGAGAGGAGTTACTTACAGCAAAGGAGGCTCCCACAGGCTTCCTCAGCCACTTGGGTGGCTTCTGCAGCGGCAAGACCTTGTCCTCCTCCTGTGTCACGTGGACCGGCTCCTGAGCAAACGGTTCGAGACCACTGAATGACTCGGAGACCTGGGAACATGGCCGAATAGACAATTAATAATGTGGCAACAAAACCAAGTAGACCAATTTAGCAGGGAGAAGATTAATAACCAATCTGATGATACTAAATATAACCAGCAGCATATAATAAATATCAAATTGAAATAATAGATTGTCTCAGCGTTGCGCAGTTCTTGTTCACTGACGTCGGTCTGCCACATGCAGCAACATCAGCGACGACAGCCCACATATCAGCTGTTCTGGACCCCTGCGTTTTCATCATTGACATTCCATCACGACAATACCACAATTCAATTTGAAATCACAGATATTGATAATGATTTTTAATTAATTGAATAATAATTTAAAACTAAATCAACATATATTTTTGGGGGTGTGTGAAAATACAGTACACTGCTGTGTCTACCTTGTTGCTGGGTTGGATAGGATGGCCACCACCCATGAGGGAGTAGACGGTGACGTGGCCGTCGAAGGAGGAGCTGGAGATGAGGGACGGGTTGCGAGGGCACCACTGCACGTCGAAGCTCCACTGGTTCGGTGTGGGCAGCTCGTACACCACCTACAACACAAGACAGGAGATAGTGACCACTAACTTACAGGAGATTGTCGCAAATGGGTGAAAGATGTCCGAAGCGACATCATGATCACTCTCACTCACTTACAGGAGAGACTTAGAAAGGATGTATTGTGTCCAACATATTCCATGTGGATACAAAGATTGTTAAAATAGATGATGAACGTATCACATTGAGTACAGCTTAAAACAATATTTACACATTTCATTTTGATTAAGAAATACTGTCGCTAAAAGTTGTTGAGTTTTTACAGAAATGATTCTAACCTCCCCCCGTGGTTCGTTACTGTTGGGGTTCCAGCACAGGATCCTGTTGTCTTTACCACAGGTCAAAAGTAGGTCAGGGTCGCGGGGACACCATGACATTGAAAGGATGCCTCTGGAAAGGAAGATACAAAATGATCATGACATAAGGGAGATAATCAAATCATGCAACGTAAGAAATTTTCTTCCAACTTAATAGATGACAAAGGAAATATGCAAGAATTCATTCTTCTTGAAAATTCATGATGTACCTTTGATGATTTTCCAGGACTTTGAGTGGAGATGTGGCGTATCGAAGATCCCACAGCTGTATAACGGGGGTGTGATCGTCCTCGGATGAAATCATGAGCTGCGTGGCTACGTCAGGGTGCCATACTATATGCTTCGACTTTATCTGTAAACACATATAGAAATCACAATGCTGTCTATGAAGAGTATGACATATTCAGCCACGGGAGTAGAAACCAACGATAGCTTGATTTCCACAAAATGCATTAAAATGTACGTGTTTTATTTGTTGTTGTTTTTATTGGGGTTTAGAACTGTTTTCAAGATTATATCACCTATAGTATGGCTTGTATACTGTTAATTAATTCTGTGTAATTGCGAAACCACCAACACATATAGAACATCTTGATTCAAGGCACTTTGGACAGGCTTGTAGAATTATATGCTATTTGGAAATGTTACACACATCCAGTAAAAAAAGAAATGGTACCATTCTTTAACTTTGTCAGGAATAACTGAAAACATAGCTTTCGTGCACGACTATTTTATAATTTGCAATTACTTTTGAGAATATCAAACATGCATTTAAAATAAAACATGCTTGCTGATACAATAATGACAGATAACAAGTATGATGAAAATAGATTACTGTACCCGTGACATGCTGTCGGTAATTTTGATGATGGGCTCATTCTTGCGTAGATCCCACACGATACAGCGCGCAGCAAACGTGGATCCCAGGATGTGCTGAACCTGCTGGTTCCACGCTACACATGCTACCTCCTCTGGAGGCTGCAAGTAAATAGATCACAGACCGTAATTACAAATACCCACCATCTTGGTCAAGTTGAAATCGACATGCAGAGAAAACCAACAACCCAATCACTAACAACACGTCTTTCCTGAGGGCATTTGGGCAAGGGATGGAAGGAAGACATGACCTATTAATGAAGATTATATATTTGTAAATTATTTTGGTAATGGAGATGGGATGAAATTTATTTGGGAAAAATTCGACAGTTCCTGAATTCAGGGAGATTTTGGTTATGACAACGGAAAAGGGAAGCAACATTGGGCATTGGGAGTGAGCATGCGCACGCACAGGCACGCACATCCGGAGGTGTTCACATATTTTCAAGGTCGTCAAATCCATGCTTCAGAAGCATGCTCATATGTGGAGTGAATGAGTTATTATTTTACGTCACTGAGTTATTATTTTACGTCACAGTGGGGATGAATAAATTAGTGCTGGGCGTCGCTGCGGGAATATTTCACCCATACACGATGAAGCATTAGGTGGACAATCCTGACAATTTATCATGACAACACATCATTATCCTGTAGCAAGTTGTGCAACGGTCATACCTGTGACTTCTGGCCTGGGGTCATGGGACTGTCAGGCTTATTTAGATCCCAGATGAAGATCTCGGACTCGCCAGCTCCTGATGCCAACAGGTTTGGCTGGAAAACAGATTTGGACAATAGATGTAGAACAAACAGTCCTGGCCTGTAATTAATGAAAGTCGGAAAAATAGTCCAGACATACCTCGTGTCTTGCGCAGGCCTCAAAGTAATTAAATACGTCACATTACGTCATAGCAAAACCATGGCAAATGCTAAAATTCACACTGAGACTTTACAAGAAAGTGAAAGATGTCCTACCTGGAATGGGTTAAAGTCGAGGGCCTTCACAGCCCCGGTATGCTTGGACTGTTCGAACAGCTTGCAGTCCTTCTTCTCTTCTATCAGTGCAGCAGCATCGTACGCCTGGACCAGTCCATTGTCTGTGCCGGCCACGATCACGCCTGACGCTGTCTCCGATCCCCCGATCCCGTGTGACCCCCACAACACTTTGTGGAATCTTCACAGAAATAGAATATGTCCACAAATTTCTAGATAAGCTTTTAGTGAATTGGGTACAGTATCCACTGCATTCTCATTTGGGTAACCAAATAAATAATACCCACTAACATCACTTAATTGGGTATTGATACCCTTCACCATATGCATGGCAATTTGCAACCATTTCCAGTATCGTATACTAGTATTACTAGTTCATAGTAAAAGCCTGCTATGATGTAATTGATTGATAATCCTATTATAATACTGTATAATTGAAAAATGCAGGATGCAAGCCTGAGACTCTATTAATAAAATTATCAACGTTTGTTGATACTGTGTGCCAGATTCATATTACAAATTAAAACCAAATAGAAAATGAATAGGAAACTCGTACTAATAATACTATGTAATTAATCACGTCTACTCGTCCATTAAATGTGTGTTGTTTTTGTAAGCATCATTCGACAGCCTTTTTGAAAACTCTTTCCACTGCTAGTCCTTGGTAAATGATAAGCCATGCGAACCCTATAATTAATGTATAGAGTAATGAGCACTCTACGCACTGCATCCACATGGTGTCATAATTCAACGCGAGACAGACATGCAGTGTTTGGAATGAAGTTGCCTGGTTTAATTTCTTCATTACGTAATGACACATTTTACGTAGCAATTTCGTGACATCCGTGGGTGTAGCATGTCCCGGCCAATATAGCACATATTCCTACAATTTACCTTTGTTATGTTAGTAATCCAAAACAACTTGCAGCCCTAGCCCACTCGAAGAGAAGAGTAAATTTGCCGATACGCAGCCCAATTCAAAGAATTGCGTAATCGTATAGTTTTGATATGCAAATCATCAATTTTAATTGGGTTTTTAAAAAAATAATTAATTAGGTATTTTACGCAAATACGCAGCTTATCTAGAGCTCTGTGTCCATAAACAGTCAACTCCTACAATCTCATGAAAATATGCAGAATTTAAAAACATTGAAATTTCGTCTCCTTGTATTCCCATGGCTCTAGACCAACATATGCCCGACGTACAGGGGCAAGTTAAATTTGCTGGACATAATTCCATGGACATAATACTTTCCTGATAACATAGATTACCACAAATCTCTATTGCAGCAGGATACCAATAATTCAAGGATTTTATTTAAGGGGAATTAATGCTATATTTAATTGCACACATATGTCATCCAAGTAGCAGTAATAATATTTTTGACAGTAAAATTTGACATAAATATTCAGATTTTTGGATACAGATACAACCCCAAGATAACACTTCTTAGTGTTGAGAAATTGATTTCCTGTTCAGGGCTCCAGACTAACATTTTGAGTTACTTGGCCGCAGAGCAAGTTGCAATGGCACCAAAGGTGCTAAATGATAAAAAAATAGGTTGCCCGCAGTACAATTTAACTTTCCCATGTACATCGGGCATATGTTAGTCCAGAGCCCTGCTGTTAGTGTTAATATTTATCAAGTTGGGGTCCGGAACTGTACCTGCATTCTGACTGTAGTGTAGACACCAATGGCATGTCCAGTGTGGCTTCAGCCAGGTTCAGACTGTAGACCTCCAGGGCTGAGGTAGTGCTGGAGGTGTGGAACATATGTCATCAGTGGCCAATGCTATTGTCAATGTCATTCAAATTATATCACATTAATTAGAGATTATTTCAATGATTCCTAGGATGCTGGTCAACTAACAATAATTTTTCAGAATGGTCATGGCTAAAGATGCATAATTTGTGATAGTCAGACAAGCTGCAATCCATGATAGCAAACATTACATCACTAGTATTACTGTACTAAATGTGGCAGTGAGTATTCACCTGAAGGTGGCATCCAGTTGTTGGGCGGCAGTACCAGCCACCATGTAGATAGGGTACTGATCCACGGGGGACCACGACACATTGGCCGTCCGGTCTATCTCCTTGATTCTCATCCTGCTAATCTGAAAGTAAATGCCATGACAAATATAGAACCAATACTTCAGAAAAGGTATTTCGTAATATATCAAATATGATCATGATCTCTCTCTCTCTCATACACACACATGCACTCACAACGCCTGGTCCCCCAAGATTACGAAACGTTTTGGAGTATGGTTTCATACTCTAAAGGTTTTGTAATCTCGAGCCTGGGTGAGCATGGCGAGTCTATCCTTATACTATAAATCTATTAATGGAATTGTAATATCGATAATCAATACCAAAGCGTATTAATGGAATTGTAGTATGACTGAGGGGTGTTCACCAAGTTGAATAAACTCCATTTTCATATCCCACACAAATGGTCATACAAATTACAATTGTAGGAACATAAAATGGTCCATGTGAAAATGTTATTATTTTAACAGTGTGTTTATACTGGACATTTTTCGAGGTACAGCTTTTTCGTGGTCGGAGATACAAAAAGGTTGCGAGGATTCTTGTTTTCGAGGTTGTCCTGTTTTGGTATTAACAAAATTACAACTATCTAGTATAACTTCTACTAATTAAATATTTAGGGTACATGTGATA
>JAUTBV010122239.1:0-12983 GCA_032361325.1 Lepetodrilus fucensis
TGAAGTTGATGTACATATTAAGAAAAATATCCAGGAAAACGTTCATATTTCAGGCGATAATAGGCCCGTAACCAGTAGTGACACAGGTTTTGTTGCGGTGTCGTCATGAAGACCATGCAGTCGGCCGTTGTCTGGAGATCCGACCAATGGACCCTCCTAGCACGCTTAGACGTCCCATAGTAACCCCGGGTATGCGGTGTATGGTTTGAGAATGTCCGCATATAGCGACTCCACGAGTTAAACGTGGATGCTTATAAATGCAAAGACTCGATGATATGTCCCTCGCCGATAGAAGAGCATCTGTGGCGAAGTCTACGAATTCGTCTTTACCCAAACATCCAACGTTTTACACTTTGCTGTAAATATTACCACCGTTGAAACAAATACATGTTCTCTTTGTTCAATTGAAAGTCAGGCTTAGCGACATACAACTAAATATTGAACAGTTGTCTTCCCCACAATGGCTATTGTCTACATGGATATGCATGTTTCCATACTAAGCATCGCTTGGCGAAACTTTAGACCATCCTGGATGGCTGGAATGCAACGTTTGCATGCAGTATCACTTGCATGCTGTACGAAACTTGTAAAGTAAGGGGCTGCTCCTTTCTAGCTGTTCTGTCTGTACTTTCTGTCCGACGCATGCACAGTTACCAAGGTCCAACACCCACAGTGTAACTGCGCATGCGTCTGACAGAAAGTACAGACAGAACAGCTAGAAAGGAGCAGCCCCTAAGATTATTTTTATTTTGTGAACTGTCAAGATCAAATAGACCGCAGCGGCAATATTCATCCTTTTAACGGATACACTGTATCTCTAGACCGAGGGTTATACCCAGAAACTTAGGGTACTATCTTCCAAAGATTAACAGCAACTCTAAAAGAAAGCATGGCTGCTACATAACCTACTTAAAACACGTCTAGTACAATGATTGTTTTTTAATTTTAAATTACATAAACATTGTACGTGGACTAATACAATAATAACATAACCAGGAAGTGTCCCCCTTCACCAATACCTAAGCATACGTTCAGGGTCAAATTCTGAAAGAAAACTATTATATATGTTAAATCAATTATGATTGTGTGACCCTGGTTGTGTATGCCTTCCAATCTAATTACAATGCATAGCATTACTCTAATTAAAGTAAATTTCTTACGTAGAATAAATGGGCATATGTCAGCGTGACCCCTACTCGAGATATTGACTGTCTTTTGACAACAGGCTTCTCTGATGCTTCAGAATGTGTTTAAACAAGGCAATGTCGGTCCTAAGCCACTACAATTGCCAACAGTAGTGCATATTGTGCAATAGGATAAAGTCGTGCATCACTTCTAGAAATATTTTCAAAATAGAAAAGCCACAAACAAATGCAAACATTTTTTTTTAAAAAGAAAGAAAGAAAATTAAAATACAACAAAATAAACCAAATGTAAAATATATATATTCGTTACCATAGAGTTACGTCTCTTGTAGGGATACGATTGTTCTGTGAAACGGGATCCTGCAGTATATAATAACCTAATACTATGAGCTACGATAAGGTTATGATGTATGTACATACATACGATTGCAGTATGATGTAGATCTACAATAAGAAAACAACACAAATTGCAAGAAACTGCATAATATAGTATCTTTCAGTGTTTCAGTTAAGACATGAAATATGATGATTCGACAGATTATGATACAGAACAAGATAATATATACAATAACAAAACAACACAAATTGCAAGAAACTGCATAATAACAGTATCTTTCAGTGTTCTTTTAAGCCATGAAATAGGCTGATTTGACAGAATCTGATGCCAGTACAAGATCAGATGCTGTGTGTTACAATGGAATTGGACAGTCAATGTTTACAGAATGTCCAAACAGGAGAAAGCCATGCGTGGCTTTGTTCCGGGGATTGTCAGGGCTGTAATTTCTCAAGGAATGTCGGAGGAATCATCGGAACAGGTTATATGTCACTCGACAACAGAATGTGGGGCATACCGGGAGGGATCGTTGGGAATTACCACCAGTTTTATTGGCAGCCAATTGTCCTTGTGATGGGCTAAGCAAGCAGAAATAATATAACCATACCTGTATTTCCATGCATGTAGACAGCTTGTGTTGAGTATGAACATGAGGGTACCACTAACGTACCTATGAGTCTGGATTTTGTCAGACAAGATACGTCTATACCAATTCTTGCACACCAACGGTACTTCATTCCGTTCATGGCTCGCTCTACTATTAATGTGCATTATGAAACATGATGATGCAATACTACCTATTAATATTAGTAATATATTATTATTTATTATTTAATAATGTACATACAGTGTTAACCGTCTCTCATTATTCTTAAGAATGGCCGTTATACTTGTACTTACTGTGTATATTTTATGTGTGTAATACGTGAGACGAAAATAACATATCTGTCTGTCTCTATGTTGTGCCATGTGAAGTGAGTCCTCAACGGAATTAAGTACCCTTTGAGTGCGAGGATGGTCTATACCCTAACAAAATACTATTTATTCTGGCTTTATTACCTATAGTGAAAATAAATGTTTGAATTTCATAATACTAGTATGTAAGTATGTCGTTGACATTAGAAGCTAATCTATCGGTATTTAGTAGCCTTAGGAGGGTACTGTGCATTTCTTTTTTAACTGTAAAAGAAATGCTGTCTAGGAAGAGAAAAACGTAAAGAAGAGTATTGAGACGCCATCACCAAATCAAATAAATGCAACGTAAAAATGTGACGATTAAATCAGTAAATTATGTGCGATAAAGTTAGTATGCTCGTGCACACTTACTTATACATTGTCAGGAAGACATCCAGAGTATATCCTACAGGGACGTCTCGAAGACTGGAATATATATAAAAGCATTATAATTTTCACTCAAGCCTATGTTTACTCCATCCAGACAGTGCCTACAGATACCATGTCGTGATACACACGTGATACACACGTTAAAGTACAATATACACAGACACACGATCCATTGACTTTAAAAGGTTGTAAAGGTTGTGTTGACGCGGATGCTGAAACAAAGGTTGTCCCTCAGACGAAAATAAACACGGAGTTTTGGAAATGATCATGATACAGTAATGATTAAATAGTTGCAAGAGTTCAACACGCGATGCAGACAAATATATACAATTTCAAAACGCCCATATCATTAAGCATGATGATTTCAGGGTGACTCACAGTGCATTCTTGAAAATTGCATTATTGTACAATAATATACGGATGAATGAATCGTGGCACATGTAGTATACCGGTATGCCCCTTTTAACATGCAACAAGAATACTTGATATAGGATACAATAGTGTCACCTCTCTTGGGATTACGAAATCCATACAGCAAACATGGCTGATCGATAATACTCCTACACACATCTACACAAATCAGCTGAGCGTTAATTATGGCTGCCAATGTTACCTGGTCGTAATTAGCAGGTATGGTGAAAACAATGTAGCCATAAGCAACGCCAGATGGAATTGTTGTTGCAAGTGGCATCATGTTGAACAGGCTGCCGTTTTAACGTCAACCTCTTGGGAACGTGCGGGCCTTGTACAGTATTGTATGCCATATAATAATTAGTCCCCTTTATATTACAGATAAAACCATAATCAGGATGTGGGTGTATTATGTGTGCGTGTGGTTTTATGCTTGCGTGTGTTTGTGTCCCTCTGTGTGTGTATCTCTCTCTCTGACCATCTGTATGTGCCCCCCCTCTCTCTCTCTCTCTCTCTCTCTGTCCCTCTCTCTGCGTGTGTGTATGTGTGTCTGTGTCCCTCTGTGTGTGTGTGTCTCTCTCTCTCTCTCTGTGGCCCTCTGTATGTGCCTCACCCATCTCTCTCTCCCTCTCTCTGTCCCTCTGTGTGTGTGTGTGTGTGTGTGTGTGTGTGTGTGCGTGTGTGTGTGCGTGTGTGTGCGTGTATGGCCTCATCGATATGTATTCGTAAGAAATTCAGTAGTCCATCCCTGATTGTATGATTGTCACTGACCACTTCCGGCGAAATGTTGTAATGAATATGGACCTATAGATACTATTTGTACTATTTTATTTTAATTAATTGACCTATAGGAAGGCAATAGTTTTAGCGATTTGCAAGCCCATCTAAAATATCCCCAAATAGATTCCTTTTACTGTTAGATTTTCATTATTTGGTTACTTGGCAACACGTATGTTATCCATTCTATAACTACCAGTGACTACAGATACCATTTTATGACACACAAAGAAAGTACCAGGGCCTCTCAGTTCGTAAGTGCATTACTTAATCTAATTCATATATATGCCAATAACTACTAAATGTTGGTAATTTTCGTAGAAGAAAACTAATGACGTACAGGCTTATATTTCTTTAATCACTTTTCCAGGTCATGATTTGAGTGTTCAACCCTTACTGCTATATGTTTTTAGTCTAAATATATTTTATTGACCAAAATGTCATGGGACTGGATAAAAGCTGAATGCTTACGGGATCCGCTCACTGATCCTGCTATGTTTACTAATAACTCTGTTACTGCTAATCAAATTACACCCATTTCGCTATTTGGTACGTATTTAAGGGCGTCTACGGTATACGTTCGTATAAAACCTGACAGAAATCAGTAGAATTTAATTAATTACAGAATACATAATATCATTAGATACTCACCTTGCTTTGCGCTTCCGAGAGCTTCCCATTAGTGAATACGGACTGAACCTCATCCTTGAAATACAGCATACAATGTAGACACATTGAATGTAAGTATTGAGCATAGACCTGTCACCATCTCCCGCTATAGGCAACCGTACATGTGATCTAACATCACAGTATAGCTTAGGTTCCCACCATCAGTATAATACACTTAACATAGCTACAACCTACAATCCATGGTATATAATTAAACCTCATATGTATACACTGTAGGTATGAAATTAATGACCAAAATAAAAGTGTGTGTGTGTGTGTGTGTGTGTGTGTGTGTTCTCTCTCTCTCTCTCTCTCTCTCTCTCTCTGCGTTCTATTCAACCTATACTTAAATAATAATAGCTACTAGTATACGGAGCAAACGTTCTTTGTTATACCTATCCGAAGTTAAATAAAGTTTCTTATTCTTATAATACTCTAATCATCCATGAGCATTACATGAACACCAGCATTGACAGGCAACGTTGTAGCTATATTTACACACAACAAGCATAATGCTACGTGTGACTTATTAGCAGACTCGTCCGACTGCAGGCGATCGAGCTTTGGTTAGGGCACCGATGTTTATAGCTATTAGCTACTGTCATGATTTCTCTGCAATCTGGGATGGCCATACAACACAGGAGTCATACAGTTCCGTTTATATAAATGTTGGCGTGACAACATCCGTTGTCCTTGTGTGCACAGAGGTAATGGCTCTATGTATACGTGGATGGGCAGAAAGTAAGAATGCTTGTTATGATTAGTAATGTACCTAACGTTGATATCGTGGTTTTCTATATTCATTATAGGTTGGATTATGGATTATTCCAACCAAAAGTAATTTTATTTTTGTTTTGGAAGCTGAATCTTCTGACATTAATCCCAATGACATTTAGCTTAGTAATGTTAATGATGGTAGGTCATGATCATCAGATAGAACTATCATTCACGACAAAACGTTCGAAATAAATCGGGTAGCGCTAAACACGTACTAGTATATTGTTCTTAGAGAACCTGTTCTTTAATCCATGTTTGTACATGAATATCGCCGTTGGGAAATTATGGTGTTTGGTCAACGCCTGCTCATAGCGTAATACACTTCATACAATGAACAAAAACGTGTACATTTACTGAATATGGTGTATACAGGTATTGTTTCAAATTCATGCTCGAAAACGTGCTCGTTATAACCCTAGTCAGTGGATCGATGTGCCCTCGTTTCCATTCTCAACTCCCTGGAGAGTATACAACCAAAGATGCCGTTTCAGGCGCCATAAGGTTAGCTGCCACTTTCATCTAATCCTACCGGGTAGGCCTACCTACACACTGTTGGGTATGATTGTGTTGTTAAAATATCTATCGTAATATACGTTTAAAGGCATAATATCACAGATGTTTAGGGTTGTTTTGGACTACCGTAGTTATTAGCTACAACTGCAAAATGCATTCACTTGACATACATAAAATCATGTTTGTACTTCCAAAAAACCTTTCCACCGCTGTTTGGTAGACACATATCTAGTGCAACCTGTAGTCAACTGATAGACAACCTGAATATGGTCGTATTGTTATTTACTTCATTAAGTTAATGCAAGGGGACACAACTCAGTGATACAACTTAAACATATAATACGCACATCTAACGTTTTCTTGCAATTTGTTCATATTTCAGTTGATGCATCTAAGACAAGATAAATAGCGGAACGTTCCCTATATTCATATAAATCATTAATATTTTGATAACTATTGAGTACTGGGGACTAAGTACATCAGTAAATAACAACTTTTGGTTCCCGCCCCGAACTTCTCTTTTATCATCATGTCGTCGGTTGGATATTTTCACTTTATTGAAATTGAATAAGTCTGTGCATTACAGTGCAACATTGATACACAAACACAACATATAAAACTAAAGAACCGATGATCATACACTACATATTACAGTGATTGATTTCTTTCCAAATGATCTGTTATCAATAAATCAGCTAATTTTCAGGAGCCGAACATAAATTTCCCGAAAGTTTCTGGCACGATATTGATAGGATGTGTTGTCTAGTCTGTCTGTACTGTGGAAATGCAGTTATCATCTTGGTCTGACAGTACCAGCTGGTCCTCGCAGGTTGACTACAACATTCAGTGCTACAGATGTTGCAGGTTACCTCCTGCCTTAAAGTGACACGCTGTAATATAATCTTGAAAGCAGCTCTAAACCCCACATTAAAAAAATAAATAAAAACATGAAATATATCAATCCCTGCTACATTCTCACCTTCCATATGATGACTTGTCCTCGAGTCAATAATTCAGTCACTTTTAAATTTAAATCTCTAGCATCTACAATCATGGGTTATGAGCAACCAAGAACAGCTCAAATATATGTTGGGTGCCACTTGTCAAACTCTAGTTGCTGGATTGCAAGTCCCAACACTTTACCAACTAAGCCAAAGTTTAGAAACATCTTTATTAAAGACTTTAAAGTGACTCGTACACCAAAATCAAACTTATATCTAGCTAATGATCCCCATAGTGTGATTGATTCCTTCCAAATGACCTGCTATTGATAAATATGCTAATTTTAAGTCATTTATTTACATAGCCTGTTAGGTGAACATGTTATTTGAGTAGGTGTGAAGATGCCAACTAAAGATTTATAGACAGAAAATGAAACCTTCAGTACACAATACACATTTTATGAGTGGTGACTGGATTTGTACGTGATGATGTCGACACAGCTGTTCAGTATCTGTTCTGCTTCATGAGGCGATGTACATTTTAATGTAGCTGTCAACATTATAATGTGAAATACATATTCATGTTTTTAAGCAATGTCATTATGACATTAATGATTAAGTTAATATCATGGAATTCATTGTAAATCAGACTCCATGGCATACAATTTATTCATTTTTATTAATGTATTGTAATTTTCAGTGTTGCTTCTAACATTTGTGATATATAGAGAATACTAAAAGAGTGTCCGTTTGATACCATATTTATCTTACAACAAGTTGTTTTCAAGCTTATCTAACAAGTTGTAAGATAAATGGTATCTAACGGACACAAGTTTAGTTTATATACACCTGGAAATTAATTATGCACCACCCATATTTTACTGTACTGGTCAAATGTAAACACTGATTATTTGTTCTGTGAATAGGGGAATGCTAATTTAAAGTTTTATGGAAACCTTTGACAATTGAAGAGATGAACCATAAGAAATATACATCAATTTCAGTATAATTTGATTTATACATAAGTTTCAAAGACATGAGTAAATTGCTTAAAATCACACATAATTTAACTATGGTCATGGGGTTATGACCGGAAGTGTTTCAGAATTTAGTCAAGTATACCATCTCTATAAACATTAGTACTACGATAAAAACACGGTACTGTTAGTATCTGATATAACAACAAATGGCATGAACAACTTCTTCTACACGTTTCCTGCTTTGAGGCATCATTTGCCATTTTCATATTGGGGTTCATTCTGCAATAGTTTACAGAAATGAGTGCAGCAGCTTATTCTTACGATTTTAATAAAACACAACAACACACAAACAAGAAAGCATCAAAAGTAACATTTCATGTTCACACTGTGAATAAAATGGAATACATATGAATGCAGATTTGTTTGTTATAGTACACAAATGTCGGCAGGGTTGACAGAGAGACATGAAAAACCATGATATGTTTAATGACGTCACTGGCAGTTTTGACATCACCTATTCCTATTTTGTGAGTGAAAAAAGTATGACCTCGGGTCATTGCCATGGAGCAGCCAATCAATTTCCTTAAAATAAATATCTAACATATAAACTAATATATTTGTTACCAAATAAATATCACACAGTATATCTCGAAATATCTCGAAAACCACCAAATGGTGGTACATGAGAAAAGGGTGTAAGAAAAGATGTTTCTACTGCTTGTAATGGAGATGGCGACACATGGTATCATGCATATAATATGGCTGATCGCAGTAATAAAGTAGCACTATGAGTTCTCTTACGATATATGTTATTAACAGTATTATTATTATTATTATGTGATGGTTAACACACGGCCCGAGGGCGTTACGGTATGTAATGCACAACATTGAAGGAATTAACCCGAGGGGTAATTCCTGAAACGGAGTGCATTACATGCCGGTAACGCCTTCGGGCCATGTGTTAACTGTTATATATCATGACAAAAATACACAAATAAACCTTGTATACAATTTAGAATATTAATATATATAATCATTTTACGAGCGATTGATTCAATGCTTACGGTTTGTATAGTCGTACAAAGGTTTAGGTTATGCTTTCGTCGGTAAAGTGGCATAGTGGATTAGAGTGCTGTCGCTAGAAATGCGACAGTTCGAGAGTTTGAATCCCGGCAATCGAATTTGTCTTCACAGAAAAAACCCATCAAACATTCATTTGACCCCGTTAATAACACACAGAAAAAAATTTAATAATGCATGGACACATGTTAATAATGCATGGACAAATGTTAATAACACATGGACAAATGTTAGTAACACACGCAAAATGTAATAACGCACTCCTGATAATATGCTCAAAGCACACATGACAGTGTTATTACGAGAAAACAACAGACATGTTATAGTTGGAGTGCTCACCCTGGAGGGGTATATTGATTACTGTATTATTTATTCAGATAATGCATTGGTTCACTTCAATGATGCATACAAATAGTTTATAGAAATGATAACAAATTTATGTATTTCCCATTGCTTCTGTTCCAGGATTGACGATGATCGTGTCGTGACAGAAAGGATGAAGTTTCGCCAGCGCGTGGCCTGGCTTTTGCTCGTCCTGTACTTTGGAGCATCATTTGGCGTTCTGTACTACACCTTCGAAATAAACGACCACTACAACAACCTGGCTTTAGACCACCACAACAACTACCACAAGGTCAAAGGTCAAAAGGAAAGGACCTCCATGTTTGGCTCAATATGGCATCACGTGACGGACGTTCCCCTTCCTGTTTGGTTGTTGCTGTTCCTGCTGCCGTATTTGCAGATGTTCGGCGTGTTGCTAGCGTGGACCAGGGCTGAGCCGCGGATGAGTTTTGCATACATGTGGCCAGGGATTGTGTACACGCGTGTTCAAAACATATGGAGGTCATGTCATGGTCGCCACAGACATATCAGCAAACCTATTAATTCGGCGTTTGTCCAAAACGGATATGTTATTATTGACACGTGATGATATGCTATGATGGTTATTATCATCACCATCACTATCACCCTATGATCATCGAGCATTACATTGAAGGCTCATTCTACAATTTCATTGCAAACTTTGTACAACAGTACAAGTGTTGTATGTACCATCAGAATGTATACTGTGCTAATTTTCCAGTATTATATTTTAGTAATATTTTGTTTTGAATGTAAATTTTTCTTATAGTGATTCCTTAGATATGAGCCATACTAGTAGTATGTATTGTACTTGGTACATTGTACTATAAGCATATGCTAAGTACTATGTCCTGAAAATGTTTTTGTTTGTAGTTTTGCATTTACTCAGAGTCACTCATATACATACTTTTCATTATTTGAATTCCTTGTATGTGTGTATTTGCAATTACTGTACTTTTATGTGTGTATTTGCAATTACTGTACTTTTAAATTGTTGAAATCATATCTCGAACAAAAGTCCCATGCAATTGATGTGAAAATACGGGGAGATATAGTTTTGGTTTTTTTTTTTCAAGATTTTGTTTTATATTTATGCCCAAACTACATGTCCACTGGATGAAAAGCAAGTCTGTGTTTTCAGAGGCAGATACAGGAAATTGAAAAACTAGGGTGCAGACTGTTCATAGATATGTTGTGAATGAGTCAGTTAAAATATAGATTCCAAACACATCTTGGAAACCACATTTTGTATTTGGATATTAATGATCAGTTAATGCTTCTTCTAGAGTTTGCTTTTCAATTTATTTTCCTTCTAGGTCATGTTTAACCCTCTCCATGCTGAATGCAACTGGACATGCCCTAAAGGGCAGTGCCTGTGTCTAATCCAGCAGGGAGAGGTTTAATGGCCAGTAAGCTTGGGTTGGGAGTTTATTATTTCATTGTACTGTATTATTATATTTTTTTAAAACTAATTTAAATGTCAGTCTATACCTGCCCCTGGTTTGGAACATTGGAGACTAGGAGTCTTAACCTTCTCCCTGCTGAATAAAATCAAAGTGTTCTATTTCTGCATGTGATCGGGCAACTTAAGTCGTCTTCAGCAGGGAGAGGGTTAAGATAACCATATACATAGCCAAGGTATTGTTCTGCATTGATCATGTTGATATGACAAATCCAATGTTAGTAGACCTTGTACAGTGTCATAGATCTAAGGTGTAGCCAAATTATGACTTCAGTTTAGTAGAGTTGTTTAATTATGCATTGTAGACTTATTTGTGGATGTGGCTGGTAAATATATATATATATGTCTCTGGACTTGAGGTACAAGCTTCTGCTACACGCTTCCATTCAAAGGTTATTCACCAGTCCAAATTTGTTTAAAAAACAAACATTACACACATACTTATAATTTATGATATATAGGTTGTCAATGTCATTGTACACACTTATCTATTTTGTTCTAGTAAAGTTATCTGCATGTAATGCTGCAATTCACATGGTGATGTCATTTGCTATCTTGCCTATTGTAGATATATATCTGAACAAATTGCTTGTTATTTGAAAAGAAATACTCACTGAAGTGAACAACTTAATCTTATTCTTATTTCTGAAATACTTTGAATGCAATAGAATATTAAGCATAATCTGAGAATGTTGCTGTTGTAAAATGTATGGGTGTACATATTGTTTATTGTTTCTAGAGTGTTATACACATGCATGTATATAAATACATGTAATCAGAATTGTCTGTTGTTGAACCAAGATGAATTTGTAATTCAGGTGCCCGTTGCACGACGCTCTTGTAGGCTACAACTATTGTAACGTCAACGCTTTCTATTGTGGCAGGAGCCTAGTTACAAGTATTGTAGCACTACAAGAGTGTCGTGCAACGGGCACCAGGCCTGCGTTTCATGAAATGGTTGTACTCTAGGCCTGGCATAAATCAGTGCACACAGTGCACATCTACTATTAGGAAACCTTGATATATGCCCAGACTACTGGTACGACCGTCTCTGAAACGCATTCCATGTCCATAATTATTTTTTTAGTACAGTACATCTTGGATGATTATTTTTGTGTGAACATAAACAACAAATTGCTCACTAATAGTACCACATGTACTATGTATAAGAATAATAATAAGTATGTAATCAAGTAGATTTATTTATAAAATAACAATTCTGGTTATTAGTTCCCAATCTGATGGATAACTTCATCATGTGATTAATTTCTTGGTGATATTTATATGTATATTATTTTTCTGTTGAATTGTCACCTATTGGTGAAATATTTATATTTGGTGATAACTATTTTAACCACTATTTAGGTTGGTTGATTAATTGATATTAATTTTTGTTTTTATGTCAACCGTTCCTTGTTGAAAGCAATGTAAAAAAACACATGTACATGTATATATACTAAATGTATTTCACAATCTCACAAGGCATGATGTTATTTCCAACATGATCATAGTATGTAAAATCCCTGAATTCATGTCTTATCATTTGTTATTAATATTGGCACATGAAAAGTAACAAACAAACATTAATTGTTTCGCTATCTGTTATCACAAAAGCTGTCTGCGATTTGCAATTACCTAGGCTAGGTTTGGCTTCAGATTCATTAATAGGTGTCAAATTCTATCAGGAATACTATGCAGGAAAAACTGGGCCCTTCGTCTTTTATTTTTGGTATTTATAATATACATATACATGTATTACCCTCTCTGTCCTGTTAGTGATATCGTCGTGCTATTTTAGAGTTACTACAACCATACACGTAGAGTGGAGAGTAAATGATGAAGTCAAGATGAGGTCAACGTTCTAATAGAACGCAAACTAGCATTCCACAATATTATTTGTACATGTATAGATAGTACGCATTATGTAGTAAACAGGACGGTGTGGATTTCGGATGCATACATGTAGTGGATTTTAGATATGAGTTGCACACAGCTTGAACTAAAACTATCACATTATTTGAGTTTCAATATACCACCAATACAATGTCACCATCAGGGGCGGATCCAAGGGGAGGGGGGTCTCACCCGGCTTGCGCCCCCCCCCCTAGAATTGAAAAATGTGTTCTATACACATGTATGTTGTATTATGGTTAAATTAAAAGGCCCCCTCTAAAATACACTTTGAGC
>JAUTBV010122261.1:0-12981 GCA_032361325.1 Lepetodrilus fucensis
AGAGAGTGGTCATTGTTTATCCTCTGTTTGAATTTGGATGAGGGAAGGGGCGAGGGGGGTTACAGAGAGTGGTCATTGTTTATCCTCTGTTTGAATTAGGATGAGGGGAGGGACGAGGGGGTTACAGAGAGTGGTCATTGTTTATCCTCTGTTTGAATTTGGATGAGTGAAGGGGCGAGGGGGGTTACAGAGAGTGGTCATTGTTTATCCTCTGTTTGAATTTGGATTGGGGGAGGGGCGAGGGGGGTTACAGAGAGTGGTCATTGTTTATCCTCTGTTTGAATTTGGATGACTATTTTATTCCACTTTACAGCCTGCTGCTGAAATCTCTCGGGCAATTGTATTAGCCTGTAATCGAAATTCACATAATCTGCTTTGGCCTTACTCGGCTTAATACTCTCTGACTAATAATGGGATTCAATGCGACCATTCTCTATAGAGTTGGACATTCCGGCTATGTGCTGGTTGAGACTGACTGAGGTTGTTTGCGGTTCGATCCCCGGAGAGATTTGCGATCGGAGTTCAAGTGGAGACGCAGGGTTTTGTCACGTTGCTACAACTGTCCTGCCAATCGAATGTTCTCTTGTCCGTTCTGTGCCACAAGCATTTGGAAGTTCCTGGATTGGTTGGGCGCCATTGTTTGTCGTGCATTTGCCCCGAGCACGATGCGACCCAGCAACGGTATCAGTTAACTAAGAGTAAATCCCACCAGATATCTAGCTAACGAGAGAATTGGAATGGCCTCTTTCAGTTTTATTCCTCGAGTAAAGTTTCCAATCGTGCCATCTTGAATCAGACTTTAATGGCGGCATCATGTGGCGTATACAGTTACCATGGTTTTTCAAATTAATTACACATAACCTTAAGAATACCGAACCTCTTATCTTCTGTAACGGTTTTCTAATGAATGTCGGCGATAACTCAACTTCAACGTAGTTTTTAAAACGCATTTCAATTTCTTTATCCCATCGAAGCAGTTGTCAAGTTACATGTGCAACAGTCAAACCTAGTTGCTTCTACTTCGTGTCCTCATTTTCTGGAGTCTTGTTTGGATGTAATTGGGCATTACCCTAGTTGCTCTTATAAAATAACCTTTTTGAATAAAATAATATTATTCATTTGAACCAAAAACAAGGTTACTTCGAACAAACTGTAACTGTGTACTATAATATATAATATAGGTTATGACAACACGGAAAACACAACAATCTAGCGCAATAAGATTAATTCGTAATTCACTATGTCCTAGTAGTAATATGTGATATAGGTTATGACAACACGGAAAACACAACAATCTAGCGCAATAAGATTAATTCGTAATTCAGGTTCACTGGTTATTATAGTCTATAATAACCTGGTAAACAATGCGGACCTCATCTAGAAGCTGATTGGTTAACACTGGAAGCTGATTGGTTAACACCAGTGAGATATCGTTAATAAATAAATGTATTCCGAGTGATGTCAACATCGCTATAGTGTGCATATGTTTAATTAAATGTAATACTAATACAACATTCATATAAAACGAAAGACATTTGCACTATTTACCTTTGCATCCATTAGTATTTACCCCATGAAATATTATAAGTAAGTTTTGTAATTACTTACTGCATCAACTATCAATAAGAACATATATTTATGAATAGAAATGATGAAATTAGTAAATTAACTGAAGAGATGCAATGGATTTAATTAACAATCGCCGTGTTAACTTGACGTTCAGAAGTAGTACAGAGCAGACAATCACTGACAAGTATAGGTAGTTGCTAACGTGGACTCAAAACCCCTTATCAGCTGCTTATTAGGATGCATTATGTGTGTAAATACTGTCTGTGTGTGTGTGTGTGTATGTGTGCATGTGTGTGTGCGTATGTGTATTCGTGTGTGTATGTATGTGCGTGTGTGCGTGTGTGTGTGTATGTGTGTATGTGTATGTATGTGTGTGTCTGCGCCCGTATATGTGTCTATGTGTGTCTGTATTTACTTATACAATTCTCTTAATTTAAACTTCTAAATGTGTAATTAATATTTAGGATTACAACACTTCCAAAACTACACTAAATTGCGTTGCCAATTTTGCGTGTTATGCAATTATCTATCGGTAATCCAATAAGTTAGTGTTGAACACTAATCTACATCTGAAGCCGGAGCGCAGTCTTGTCTCTAGAAGTGTCTCAGCTATCCTCTACGGCTTACAGGGCCTCATTCTTGTTCATGAACTTTTCACACGCCGGAAATGACCCTGCTAAAACCGGATTCGGGCACTATAAGCCTTGCGTGATGCAACGGGGATTTCATAATTGAAGGAGAGTGTTTTCTTGGGGAATTACTATTCCGCATTGGGTGTTTTCGTTCTCGACGTAGAAGCCAAATACCGCGTCGTACAAATAATGAATTGTGACAGTATGAATGTCAAGTATTCTCTCATGTTCACACTGTTATATATTATACAGTGTTACATATTGTATACATCTTTTGACGCATGGATGTTTGCCAAATATATTAATACACGTCCACATTTTAAAGCGAGACATTAATAAATCCAAATAATTTAATGCATGCATGTATTTTCTGGATATAGCATTTTCATTATTAAAACTGTAATATTGTCAGATAAACTATTGCCAGACATGGAGATTCAATTATCATATCCAGGGGAATTAAGTGCTCAATTATTACTTGCAACGATAATATGCCAAGCTAATTACTACATATACTATGTGTATTTGGCGAAACTATTGGTTTGGCTTATAAATGCATTGATCTAATTAATGTGACATTTATAATATTTACCATGAGAACCAAAATTAATGTATTTGTGAGAAATATTGTCAATTACATATAATTGCTTCGTTCCATATTCATCACCATTTCTCCATAATCACATCATCATGCCGGAAACAGCCGAGGACTATCATTCCCCTTCGGCTTTTCTGCTCCCTTCACTTCCGGTCGCCATTTTGAATTCGGCTATGGCACAAATATTGCCCGAGGTCGAGTTCCTAGTTTCGTATTCCAATTACCATCGGTTTCTTTGAAGTGACGCCCAATGAATGAAGCGGATATGAGCTTGTCTTGTGTCTGTGGGAAGGTCTAGTTCCATAATACTAGAAGTAATGATAGTAATTTACTCTACACAGTGTTGTCTGCTGGTCGAGTGTTGATAAAGACTACACAATCCCTCTCCAAATACTCGAATCCTTGTAATGAGGTCGGAGATTTACTCTGGCTTCAAGTGTTTCAGTTTTAGGCTGTTTGTTTAAATTAGTGGCATTTGGCTTATTATCAGCGATTTGGTCAGCTTTTCAAAGGGTATCTATCGGATACTAACCTTGGCTATTGTGACGGTTTATTTGGACAGACTGTGCGGATAAGGTCTCCATGGAACCATGAGCCTAGCAAAAGCATCTCATCACCCCGCCAGTAATAATACATGTGGCAGGAAGGCTCACACACACACGAATACCTTCAGTCATGTATGAAAAGACAACTCTTCCTGAAGTCTTGGTTAAGTACATGGCTGCCCTGCGATTTGCTAGATGATGCTAGTCATGTTTAAAAAGAAATCATCATTTCACAAACCAATGCATGCACCTTCATTATAGAGAATGCTATTCCTGTGCGGCAACTCAGACGTATTACTACGCATTAGCCTAAGTCATGATGAACAAATATACTTAACAACACAAATGAAACAGGTGCCCGTTGCACGACGCTCTTGTAGTGCTACAATAGTTGTAACTGGGCTCCCGCCACAATAGACAGCGTTGACGTTACAATAGTTGTAGCCTACAAGAGCGTCGTGAAACGGGCACCAGCAGATATCTCGTAGAGAAGCTTACAAACCAAGTCTCTGAACTCGGCTTGAGGAATGGCGTTACCGGTATTCTTCCAATACGTCTGGGAGTTCTTCAACAATACCCGGAGCCTGTACAGACGATATCTGCTGTTAAAATAATAGTAAGCAACATTTACAGTAGCCTACTGGCCCTTAAATAATTATGCGGAGTAGCCTACATCAAAGGCTATAATAGCAGTGAGACACTAACGTTGAATGAAGATGTTGAATAGTGCATGACTCATCGGGACTAAGGAGCAATAACATTCAACCCCTATCAACATTTAGTATGTATTGATTACGAATGGAAAGTGAAGACTTGTACAGATAATGTTTGATACCTTTGTCTGTAAATATATAACCCCCGTCTGTTGCATGGGCAAGGCTTGATGTATTAGGTCACATAGTATTGTTAATAGTTGTGTAAAAGCACTGAAGACATAACCCTGACACTACATTTCCTTTACAATCCTGACACACGCCAGTCAGCTTTCATCTCAGGCTTTAAAGGAAATGAGCCTTGATTTAACAAATACGTCCTTATTGCGTAGATACAAATTGAAATGTTATGTTCTTCTGAGAAATAAAAGAGATTCGGTAATCGCACATATAACACAATCACCTGATTGTTCGGAATTGAACTGCAATCCATTCATCGACACCCATGTATTGTATTTATATAACAGCTTTGTTTTGATACACTGCTACCAAATTTGACGAAGACATTGGATGAACTATTGCTTAACACCGACATCAGCTACTGCTCAAATCCAGGCCCCGAGATTACGAGATTACGAGATTACGATTTCATACTCAGATATTTGTTCATAAAACGTCATACTTGTTTTTAGCATAGCACGTGAGTTGAGCACAAAAACGTATTCAGAAAAGTTTTATAATCTCGGGGCAAGATCTCACATTGTTATGACGACATCAAGCACTGTGGCCGTATGGCTAAAAGGGCTTAAGTCAGTTTTTGATGATCAATATATAGCAAAAACTGACTTAAGCCCTTTTATGAACACCGGCCCTGGTGTTTTGGACATTTCTTTTTTGCTCCATTATATTGACATGTTATTAATATAGGTTATTGGTTTTAATAATATATACATGAACTTGAGAAACAAAATACAAGCCACTACATTATACAAGGCCACACTTTCTCGAAGCAAACTTATAATTAAGTTTGAGATTTGGCTCTGCTGATAATAAGGTTTCTCCCATTGACTCAGTGCTGTAACTTAAGTAAAAACTCATACCTAGCTGACATTTTACTCAAGTTCCAGCACAGAATCAAAGGGAGAAATCTCAGCTGAGCAACATCTCAAACACAAGCTTGTTTCGATAAATCAGGGCCAGTATTCGAGGGTAAGGCAATGATTTGCAGCTACATTCCTGACCAACCTACTCAGAACAGTTGTAGAGCTACAATAGTTGTAACTGGGCTTCCGCCACAATAGAAAGCGTTGACCTTAAACCTGGCGCACACGGGCGTCTGCGTCGCGCTTGCGTCGGCTTTTATAGACGCAGACGCGACACAGACGCAAGCGCAACGCAGACGCAAGCGCAACGCAGACGCTCGTGTGCGTCAGGCTTTACACTAGTTGTAGCTACCCAGAGCTACAACGGGGCATTGAGCATTATACAACTTTCGAAAGGTTGATATGTACATACGGTACACATATATAGTTGTGTCTGTTGATCTCACATTCATCAAGACATTCAACTTCCAGACAGTAATGTATTATCATTGCAGTCAAAATGAACCTTTTGGATTGATTAATCACTAACATACATTGCTACCGATCACCAAACTTTGTCCTTAGCCCAAAACATATCTTCAAGGTTAACAATGATATTATTAGTTTTAATTATATAATATGATCAAGATGCGTTTATATTTCGTTGAAATACAACCAAAACTACTTAGTCCAAGAATATTTAAAGCAATTGGTCTGTAGACATTGATATTAATGTCAGCAGGCATTGTTATAAATATACACAATGTGTAATTTATAAAAGTAAGAATATATTTGTGGCTTTAAATAATTTATATGAGTAAAGAAAATACCACCGTGTGTGTCTTTAAACCTAGTTTAACAATCATTATAATTACTCAACCAATGAAGTTTGCTTGTTTTATTCAAGATGAATGCATGAGAAAATGTTACTATGTGTGACAATAATGATTTTAGAATAACAATAATATTGCTATATGACGTTCCAACTTCCTGGTCCCTTTTGAAACCATGATTTGTTATCAAGGGGGAGGTAAGTATCAAGGGACGATAACTATTAATCATCACTTATCTCCCCTTGTGACATTGATCTACAGTGTCCATATTTATTCGTAAACGGCGATTCATGCAGCTATGCCATATAATGTAAAATAGTAATTAATTAGGTCGCTGACTGATATGGATGTTAGCAGTCCACGGTCAGGGCAAACACATGTTATGGACATTGTATTATGATATCCCCTCGTTCAGCCTGTAAATAAATCCTATAGTAAACATCAGAAGACACCGTAAAACCAACGTGCAATAACATTTATCTCAAGTGAAAGTACTACAACAATGTTCCATTTTCACTGGGTGTTATACACCCTCAGCAGTGCTTTATATGCCGTGTAGTGCCTCAAGCGAGTATTATCTTGACATTATATGGATTTAGGAACATTTGGAGCCCGGCTGACAAATAGGCATTATACATATGGAGACGCAATAGCGTGAGTTTCGAGGATGACAAAATTTATAGGGAGCTCTAATTTAGATGTGTTTAATCGTGGCCCAAACACTACACATATAGACGAAGAATACAAGACACATTACCTACTTCATTTAACCATATCATTATATTTATTGTCAAATTAACTATGCTAAAATAATATTTGTTTCTGATAGCTGATCGTTGCTCCCCTCTTATGGTCTCGTTGCCATGGTATATTTTGTTGAGACTCTAGGTGCATTTCCTTTGCAGAACTAAAGAAATATATCCAAAATACACGTCGCCAACAGTAGGGATAACTATTACGTATTATGACGTACATGTATTAGGAGTGAAGGGATTAACACAATGCGTCATGTAATGTTGATGATCGTTATTGTATGTTACCGTTTGGATCCATACTCCACAAGAAGTGTTACTTTTTCAAATGGATTGTGACACTTTTCAATCCATATACCATTGACTTTAGCTGAGTAAATTGGCAGCGGCTGGCCTAGTGGAATAGAAACACATCTTCTTTAACAATTCCTCCTACAATTCCACAACATGTATACCTACCACACAGACTACGTTCTTGGATTTGGAATATCCGTGTGATTTTACAACAGGTTCTTAAATCTTCTACAAGACATTGCGAACCTTACCAGATACTCCATGTCCTCGATGCCAAAGACTGCACTTTGTTACATACAATCAGTTGTAGGACCACCCATATTTTCCAAGAATGTTTCGAAAAGTACACTTTACTTTAATCACAGCATTGAAATTATAATGCCACTCTAGCATCCAGATCAGAAAGAGACTTCGACGCAATCTTTACGAATTAATGTTTACTACTCTTCGAGTCCCAGTCGGGGGGGTACATCCCTTTCATTTATGTAGTGACCTTGATCAAAATGCCAATGACCTCGTCTGAGAATTACCTATCAATCATATTAAGGTCATGGAATTTCTGAGTTGCCAAATTGAATTCAATTACTTCTTAACCACATCCACAGTCTACTAATGAAAGACGTTCTTCTTTGGTGGGCTAAACTAATGGAGTAGTCGAATGGCAATTACACGTTTGTTTGGTACAACATTCGAAAGACAAAACAGTATTACACTCTGAGACGTAAACAGAAAATGGTTGATTAACATATATGTTCTTGCAGTAAATTAAAAGGGATTTGTTCAAAGGCCATCGCGGTTTACCGGTATATGTTTGTATTATGATTATACCAAGCATTATACCAAGACATTAACATAGGATGTTACCATCCTGTTTGTCAATCCCCTCTCATGATTTATGTATATTATTATTGTATTGTTAAATGTTTTGGGTGTAATGTCTTTCATGAGAATAAATATTGTTTAAATCATACCAAGCATTTCAATTTTTAAATATATTAAAGTATGTTATCCATGTATTACATACATGTTCATGTATCATTAACTGGCAAGGGTTATCCGAAGAAGTCTGAATTATCATTATGTATGTGAGTATCATGCAAACTTCCAATCATTCGACAAGTAAACAGCTCCCTTGAAGAACCATGCATACATATCGTTGATAAAGATGCAAAGTGTATTGGGTATCAGTGATATGGCAGTTCCAGATGCCCTCTGCGCTTCTCCATTAAGTTGATTGAAGACAGACACCGGCTGGTTTTAAAACATCGTTAGATGACGGAGCAAAGTTGGCACGTTCTTGGGCCATTTCTGTTGAGGTTCCATGATGACAGATTGATAGCAGCACACGTACATGTCGAAACATTCCTATCTGTCAATACATTTGACTATTGCTCATGGATGCAGCTTGAATTCTTTAGATAGACTAGTGCTAGTTATCACTAGCCACGATTCTCACGATTAGCAGGGTGTTTTTTTTCTCTAAGAAACTCACGAATATCCACACATATCACTTAGTTATGCATGTTCCCGTTGATAGTGACGAGACCAACTGATGCCAAGATTTATTGAGATAGACAATTTCCCTTTTTCGCCATGGCGATACGCTGTACATCATTAATTAAAACGTAATTCTTAATCACCATAAACTGAGATTTTATATTATTACGAAGTGTAATATACAACAATAGTGTATTTTTACATGCATAAACTACATACTAATCATACCATTGGACAATTACTATTAACGAGTTTATCAATTACAGGTATACTGATCAGCTCCGACATGAATATCTTATGGCATATATATATATATATAAATATATACACAGCCCATCCTCGAAACACCAATTATTTTGACTACATTGGTAGTCAAAACGACCTCTGTTTCGAGGATACAAAACCAAGCGAATACCAGACGTTTGGCCCTGATTATGTCTTAGAAAGCATGTACAGCAAAACAATAAGTTAGGTGCATGTCCTGTTAGGTCTGCGGACCTGAACATCAAACGTTGTTGCTCATAAATAAGCTAGGACACCAGGGGCGCGTTCAAAGACACAAGTGCTGAGTACGCCGCTTAGCTAAACTGGTTCCCTCTCCTATGTACGGTTCATAATACTCCTGAGACAGTGGCTAGGTTGGCAAGCCGCTTGTAAGCCGCTTGTAAGCCGCTTGCAAGCGCTTGTGTCTTTGAACGCGCCCCTGGTGTCCTGGCTTATTTATGAGCAACAACGTTTGATGTTCAGGTCCGCAGACCTAACAGGACATGCACCTAACTTATTGTTTTGCTGTACATTGCCCCTGAGCTGAAAGTCTACAGCCAATTGGCACCTAACTTTTAGAACAAATTCACTAGGGTCTAGGGGGCATCATTGGCCTAGAACGGATGCAGATGTTGCTTGTCAAATGTTTATGTCTATTACATACGATGCCAACTCGTCACTCATAGTTGTTATAAGACAGACACTCGCTTGCGAATGATGAAGTTATGTACTAATATGTATTAAGTAACCGTATCCAAAGTAGACGCATTTGCAAGTCAACTTTAGACTTGTTGACGTAAATGTTCTTACTTGGTTAAACGTCTAATTATTTCTTTCACTTATGGCTTGCAAAAACATATGGTGTTCTACCTATGTTGTCTCTTTGAAGCAGCTGCAGGAGACTGTTAATATTAGGAGTTTCTTTAATATTAAAATTTATATGGATCCCAAGTAAAAATATTAAGATGTCATCGTTAACTCTCAAAGAGATATATCCTTAAAAATGCATGTATACACGAACCATATTTTACTGCCAATGAAAAATGTTAATTCAATTAGGCACGCACACATATAGAACTATATATATATACACCTATATTACTTGTCTAGTGTAAGTTGAACCCTACTAAATTAAATGTGTGCCAACCATCAACGTGAACCTATAGAATATTCCCATACGTATGGCCGATGATCTACACATAATCTTCATAAAGCAATATATCTGGGTCTAGGATCCTGGTTCATGGTGTAGGTGCAATCGAAGGTACTTGTCCACGGACGAAGAACTTGCCGACGGCGGCAGACCAACAAAACCAGTCTTTGGTTTAATGATCTTGAATCCTTCATAGGAAGGGAATCGTCCTGGAAGATGAATCAATTAATTACACTTGTATCATTTTCCACTAACCGACGAACTAGTAACGTTAGCGATGTTATATTGGATGAGTCGATAGGCATCAATATACTCGCAACAGATCGTACTGTTCCAGGATCCTGACAAAATACCACCAGGATCCTGGCAGGACATTTTCTGCCATGGTTTTGTTGGGATTTTGTTATAGGATCCTAGCTTAGGACATGTAGTTTTACATTAATGGAAAGACATATTGTTTCTGAAACAGGACCGTTCCGATCCTGGGATTCGAACCTGATCGAGCTTACACGCATAACCAACTTAGCCTAAAATTACAATCCAGCTATAGCTATCCGGCTGAGAACAGGCCCAGAGATTACGAAACTTTGAGGACGATTTCATGCTCAAGGTCGAATTTTATATGGGGATTTAAGAACCAAACTTTGAGAGAATGTTATCATACTCATAAAGTTTCGTAATCTCAGGGCCAATAGGAGCATCTTATATCAGACCCGGCTACGTATAATTTGGATTTTGCGAACTTTGATCGTATGATAATTTTTCAGAATGAATCAGTATTTATCATATAAATACTTATGTCAATACTTATGCGTTATGTATGACGATCTGTTAAGGCAACGCTGGATTACCAAAACAATACTACCTTATACTTACTACCTTATACTTACTACCTTATACTTACTACCGTTGTACGATCGTGTTAAATAACAGACTACTAGGATGTATTGATTTTCAGACGCCTTTGGCAGCGTTCGCATAATTTGTCAATAGAATGAGTTTATAAGTAAAAGTAGTAATGGTAACTGTTTCCTAACAGGATAGTGCATTGAGGTACGCAGTCCAAGCGTAATTGTATCATCATTATTTTCGTTGGATTTGTTTTAACGTTTTTTTTCTCAAAGATCTAGCCCCGAGATTACGAAAGCTTTCTGAGTACGTTTTTGTGCTCAACTCATGTACGTGCTCTGCACACAAACATTAGGTTTTATTAACAAAATTCTGAGTTGAGTATAAAATCGTACTCAGAAAGGTTTCGTAATCTCGGGGCCAGGTGTATACTAGATAAGTAATCTTGATCATGATAATAAACTTTCTTTATTCCATCTAACCACTCATAGTGGTACATGGTTTATGGTGTGTGTGTGTGTATATGTGTGTGTATGTGTGTGCGCGCGCGCGCGTTTTTCTGATGTATAATGTCATGGGAAGCTTTACATAATATAAATTTGAATATAGAACAACGTTACTAACGGGATTGTGAGGAATTGCACAAGGACATTGGCATACATGGAATCTTAAATATAAAATATCATATCACATGTTTGGGTTGTTCTTGTTACATTCCCTCGTCATCATCAGTCGTGAACATGACACTCTCAGCTATGTATGTTCACTATTGAGTCAACACAATAAATTGGCAGATATTTTGTAGGGTAAGCTTTCTACTAAATTTAGAACTCGACTTGAGTAATCTGGTGCTTGTAATTATTATTCATGCATGTGTCTGCACGTTCATGAAGAGTACCTGGAGCCTGTGGACGCTATGACATCATTCTTTTGTTAAATTAATATAAAGCTAAAGTAATATATAAAAAAAAAGGCTACAGGACCTTAATTAATTTGGTTGAGTATGGTTTTCTCTTAGTTTATTTTTTTAGTTTTTATCTCCACTGACCGAGATTCGATCGTCGACTGAATTCACATTTGTTAACGTTAAACGTGATTTAGACAATCCACTACTATACTATATCGCATAATCTAATACGAATGTAACGCGCGTTCACATATGTGGCAAATCTTGTCAAAATTGCTGCAGAATGCGATTCTTTGAATCTAGATTAGCAGTCTAGCATGTCTGACAATTTCCTTGAAGAATAACTGCATCCGATCTGTTCTTCTGTTCGCTGACTTTAATCCATGCGTGAGTTCCTTATTTAACGCATGTTTGAGTGCAAAGTATTCTCTTCAACTGAGACTTTATGATTTGGTGTAATCAAAGTCGTTGTATATACGCTACTATTCCTGTAGCAATGACGGAAATGGCGTATTTTCATCTGAGTGCAACATACTTGTCTTTTATTTTCAAATTCTAAGAGCTAATATGTATTGGTCTGTGTAAGATCCGGTTTTGGAAGTATGGTCTAGGATATTACACAAACACTTACCTTTGTCTTTACCATCCTTCTAGATGACGAAAACACACAGGTGAAAATGCACGTAGGGGCCTACCTAATTTCCTATACACTTGTACAAAGAGATATGTCTTATGAACAACTTTATTTATATCGCTAGACTCTTTGCATAGACGACTCCATCAAATTCAAAAGTACCAGTAAATTTTTTCTGTAGCCTACTTGTATCAACAATTTATAATATACATGCTTGTTTTGAACGTATTCCAACACTTTGCCAATAACACATAGGCCTTGTTAAAGATAATACTTAAAACATATTTACTTTTGTACAGATGTACATTAAAGGCATAATATCACAGATAGATATGATTGTTTTGGACTCGTTCTTAGCTACAACTGCAAAACACATTCACTTGACATACATAAAATCATGTTTGTACTTCCAAAATCCTTTCCACCGCTGTTTGGTAGACAAATAACCAATGTACCATCCTGTAGACAACCTGAATATAGTCGTATTACTATTTGCTTCATTATGTCAATACCCACAGGCAACGTTTTCTAGCAATTCCTTCATAGTTCAGTTGATGCATCACAGACAAGATAAATAGTGGAACGTTCCCTATATTCATATAAAACATTAATAACTATTGAGTACATCACTAAATAACAACTTTTGGGTGGATAAATCAAGCGCAATTAGTCTCAGATCGAAATTCGTTTGTCCATTATCCAGGTCTATCAACTGTGAT
>JAUTBV010122272.1:0-28680 GCA_032361325.1 Lepetodrilus fucensis
TTCACTGAGAGAGACGGAGAGAGAGAGAGAGAGAGAGAGAGAGAGAGAGAGAGAGAGAGAGAAAGAGAGAGAGAGAGAAAGAGAAAGAGAGAGAGAGAGAGAGAGAGATTGAGAGCGAGAGAGTCTTTGAAATAATGTTGTTTTACGTCTTTTAAACGACTACTAGTATATCGCATGCACCGGTTTATGTTTATTTTAAATATTGTAAACTGTACAATATATCACAGCACACTATATGTAAACTTCGTTCATGTAAACAATAATTGGTAATTTACTATTCATATACTATAGGAAATAATCATCGAAATGATTGCATAGTTTGTTGTCCAAAATGGATCCTGCAATGATGAATATAAAAATGACACAGGGCTAATTCGTATTGTACGGGTACGCGGCGGAATTAAATAAAAATACTTCAAATAAAAGTAAGAACTTTAAATTGTAGTCAGCTATTTGTTAGATGCCATTGAGACTTACAGAGACAAACTATCGTAAACATAATTGGTGATTGGAATGATTACACATCCATACGTGCGCGTACCAAGATATCAATGACATGCATGCGGAAATTAAATAACTGTTGCGTAGGTGTATAGTATATTCGTAGAAAGCTATGTACAGATACGCCTTAATTAATACTTAATTATTAATTGTTTATTTAAATATCTAGATGCATGTATCATTACAGTACTCGCTAATTATGTTATGACTATACTCAGACAGTTACTTGTCGCTGTATTAAATGCAGGAACTGATCATATTAATACCTGTTTTTATTTTCGATTTTGGGTACAATATTTTTTTTTAAAGTTGTTTTAATTTAGACATGTGTCCAGATAATTCGAAATATTTATATAGACTCCGTAGTTATTTTATATGTTGTTAATTTGGTTGACCTTCCTACCAGTATAGAGTACATACTACTATATGTATATATATATACATATATATATATATATATATATATATATGTATGTATCATACCAATTAAATTGGTTACTCGTTTGACCTTTATTATCTCCCACATATTTGATATAATTTGCATTACTAATATATTACTTTTCTTCATCTCTATAAATAAAAACGATTAATCTTCGTCTAATTGACGAAATGATTAAATCTAGGATTGCAATCAGTATAGCGACAATGACTTGTAAATATAATTGTGGAGACTAATTGAATATTCGAGTAATCAATTTGTTGAATAAAAGGTTACGTTATGACAAGCAGAAGCTTAATGTCATTGGTCTAATTATAACAGAAATACTTTTTTTTAGAAGCGCATCACAGAAATATTTCCATTTCGACATTTCTATAATCATAACGCTCTCAACACTGTCATTTTACAATGAACTGGCTAAGAGACTCTTAAAGTAACAAATGAGCCTAAACTCGCGACTGCGTTTAGCCGCAAGGCCTGAAAGAGGCTGTCTGAAACAATGGAATGAAAAACTGTGCCGAGAGTTTTTGCACTTTGCGATTACCGCCTTTTATTGTGGAGATTTGTTCAAGGGGGACAACTCTGCCATAGTGAGGATCGAGCAACCGGGAGAGTAAACACTCCACCTCGAAATGCATCTGGTCCGAAAATCTTCAATTACTCAGAAATCTTGGCATTGAGTCCCACATTCACAGGCCAATTCTGTCAAAAACCTTTCTTTTATTCATTAACAAACTGAAATAATGACATCGGCGAACCTAGTGTCAAAGAAGCATTTAAATTTCGACCCCTATTTTTTCTTGGGCCAATTTACCGTCTCCAAATGCTCAAATTGGACTAATTTCAAGAACAAAACACAATCTGGACCTAAGGCGGACCATTTCGTTATTCCCAAAGTTCCCCAGGTTCCAACACTATGAATTTCAAGACACCCTCTTGACAATAATATTTCATCAACCTCTTTTTAATGCGGAGATGCGCAGATCGAATATGAAGTGTACCACTCTCAGTTTCAAGTACGATCTCTGGTGATGAAATTTTGATATTTCAAAACTTCTAGGAAACGTTTGTCTTTCAAGTTAGCTGTCTAAACACTCCTCGTCATAACCGCGGGTCTTCCTTAGAAAGCGTTACTCCAAATTAACAAATACCCAAATATCGTGATCAAAAATCAATGGTATACTCCTTACGTGACGGTTTCCTGCGGCTGTGTCGATCATAAGAGAGTCCAAATGAGACGATTCATAACGATCAGCGAGAACAGCAAACAATCTGAGACATCAATTACTATTGATATAATAGCAAAAACATCCTCTTCAAATTTCCTTCCATTTTTAACATTCTAAGATGGCAAAACCTTCTTCTTTTAAATAACTGTCTACTTTGGATTTCAGTATTACATAAATATACGAGACTAAATGGAAGTTATAGTATTGTACGTGAATGTCATACCCGCACGTGCAAATTCAGCCTATTTGCCTGTTCATTCTTTCGATTAGGTAAAATGAAATACGAAAATGGATTTTTTGCTTGTTTTTCATTCCATGAAATATTTACCGAGACATTCTACGAAATATACTTCGTGCCAAACTATAGGCGATCATACCTCTATCAGCGATTTGGATAGATACGCGAGCGCAATGATCAGTCTCTTACATCAGTGGGCATGATCTGGCTTCTTTCCCATGGAAGGGTAGAACTACCAGCTGCCATTGACTCCGTTTCTACAGAGTGGATAGAATAGAGTTTGATAACATGGTCTAGGCAATATTCACGAAAGGGTGCACATTATGTAGCTCGGTATCAGGGCATGTCTCCCCATCCCCCCTGGACATCCCCCCCCCCTACCCCCCCCCCCCCCACACACACACCCAAAGAGCAATGTGAAACCATACTAATAGTATATCCTTGATGCCAGGCCACTGTTTATTCGTGTAGATAGCCCACACACCTACACTCATACCAATACCGTAGCTAATGCATATGAATTCATAGTTCCAGCGGGTTAAATCATATAATCCAGTAGAAAACTAAGATTTTGTATTCTTCCGCAACTGTCCGTGGCGCTTCAAGTCAATCGTGCGACCTCCATACTTCCTGTCCGCGGAACCGTTCTTAAGTAGATTCAAAATGTAAATCGAGAAGTGACATAAACACTAAAAACGAACACAGTCGATGTTCTAGACTGAACATATAAATGTGGATGCGAGATAAGGAATAATTAAGAACAACACCGACTATGTTAACGAAGATTACTTTAATAAATTAGAAATAGTTGTATGATACTTTGAAATACGATGCATAAAAGCGGCTATATAGTGATATTGTAAATGATGATGTTAGTATTACCACGAATGTTCAAGTTTCCTGATTTTATTTTGTATATTTGACAATTTAGATTACCAAGTGATATGTTGTAGATATTTAAAATAAATTGCTTCCCAAATTCAGGTTTATATTATTACACACGCGTGAAGCACAATTATGTTTCACATCATTTACTAATATATCATTAACGAACCAAACTTCAACTATTTTATTAAACCATGACATAGTTCTTGTCATCCGTTTCTAAAATTGAAAAATGCCTTAAGTCAATATGATTGATAATACGGCATAAATCAAACCATAGTGTGTTTTAAATTCAAAATTAATCGCCACTGCTGCGCCTAATAATTATCCTGCATACCCACGGCGGTCCTTCCCTCATCTGTATCCAATTTAAATGAAACAAAATTTCTCTTGTTAGGTTTAGCATTGGAATATTTCTACCTACGTAAGAATACCGATTTTTCGCGGCGGTGAGTACCCCACGAAGCGTGTTACGACAGTGGGCCAGTTTGTCCAACTGGCGCCTGAAAACAGTGGAGTTACTCTGCCGTCGAACGTCAAGGCCAGTAAAATCCGTCACGGTGTCTGACGTCGTATTCATCGACGTTAAGCCGTGACGTCGTGGCGCGACGCCCGACGGCCGGGTTCAATCGAACCCCGCGCTTGGAACAAGCAAGGTGAGAGGACAGTCGTTTGTCGCTCAGTAGCAGTTCTTTACAGGTAGACGTGGATTTAAATCGTTCCGGGGAATTGAAGACCAAGAAAAAAGTGGCAATACGTGTTGAGGGAAGGGAGGGATGATGCCACACCACCGTACAAGTCATGCGTAAAACATCATATTATATTGTTTAAGAGATGGGGAAATAATATAGGCGTATTTCTATATAGTTATTTTCGCGTTTCTTTCGCGTGCCTTGCTATTGAAGTGTTTGTCTGGTCCAGGCTACCGTACATCGCTGGCACGCTTTCTAACAGTGCATTGTTGCCTTGCCTTTTAACTGTAAGAACTATTAAAGAAAGTGTATCATAGACCATGACATCCCTAGATAATGTATATAAAATCTTATTTGAAAGGGTAATACCTTTTACTACAGTCTACCGAAGTGTAAGTTAAACTATCAATCATCGTCTATTGGTACTGCGCAATGCCGACGTTTCCTTAATCTACTTAAGAGGCAAATGCCTTTTAAAATATCACATGAAATACTGTGCAATTTTAAATTGTATTTTATAATGCGCCTAATCCGTAATGTAATTAATGCTTGAGACGATATAATAAAATAACGTGAACATCTAAGCATATGCAATGGATACTTAATTATAGTATGGGTGTTCAACCAGGTTTGTTACTATTAGATATTACCGCGCTATGTTGTAGACGCACTGTATAGATACTAAACACCTTGTCAGGTAGCTTAAGTTAACACACACTGGACGGCAATGAAGATGTATGACTTTAGGTGTAACATGCATTCTCTTACGACATAGGGTTGTCCAAAGATTATGTGTATATAATGAAGAGTATAGGACCTAGAATAGAACCCTGCGGTACTCCAAATCGCCTTACATTCGACGTCGCTTTGTGGGCAATGTCTGACCTTACTCATGTCTGATTATAACAACGATATCACAAAGCTATGGCACACCTCATTCTACACCAAGAAATAAATAGCATTTCAAGTTGATCCATAGTTCAAAACTGAATCTAGTCTGTACTGTATATACAAGAGCACATGTTCTGACATTTTCGTCTCGTTCATTTTTCCTCATAAGAATATCAAATTCAGATTTACGGGGTTTGCATATCTGTTGTCATAGTTCCCGACAGTTTCGATTGTTTTATTCCGCCCACCTTACGGGCTCCCACTAAGGGTCTGATGATAAATGTACCCAGGAAACGGGATCCGCTGGCTATTGAAAACAAGCATTGCTTCCGTTTCTCACTATTCTCTGGCCCTCTGAATCCCGTGCATAATCACGCCCATAGTTTGTTGACGCTATCACGTGGGAATATGTTACACAGCGCCCCCAGCACACACTTAAGCATCAAGGGAGATTACTCTGTAATCAATCCGATTTAGATACAGTGCAGTGCTTAACAAAAGACAACGTCAATGGTGCTCTACACGTCAAGATTAGTAATACACGCAATGTAGTTCTACAGGGTAATATATCGTCCAAGAACTGACTAGTAGAAGTTATTATATTGGATTGCTTCCAGAAAATATATGACAACAATAACATTTATTGTAAAACTATACACGTTGTGTCTGAAATGAAAAAGCACTGTAACCATGGGACGTACGGATGGACCATTTGCCCGAATGGATTGGCAGGCCTTTGATATTAATAGCTTACGTAATTTTGAATCACGAATCAAGCTTAAATATGAGCAGAGTTCCCTATCCCCACCGGCCCAAAATAATCATTGCGTGTTCTTCAAACATTGCTGCTTGCATTCCGCCTCGTTCCAAGATGGTCGAACCTAATATAAACAGATATAGGGACGGTGACATGTTTAGTAAGAACACAGTTCATGGGTGGTACTGTACTTTCGCCATGTAACAAAAAACAGAATTCAGTCAGGTTTGGAACTTCCGATGTGTTCTCTGTGTATCAGTTACGTCATCAATCCCACAACCCCCAGCTGCACGTGACCCCAGCGGGCGTCTGTATATTTATCGCTAGGTGTCGCTTTTGTTGACGTACGATTTGGGTGCCGGCAGGTGTAGGTAAACCATCATTATTCCATCCGGTAGTAATTATCTGCCCTTGTTATGGTCGTTTATTCTACGGGGACATCACGTCGGAAGGATGTCGTGATGTTCTCTGGCGAAATTTGCTGTAACCCAGTGTGTGGAGCACGACCATTGACCACATGGCTTTGTTTTTTCTATCCCATGTCGATTCCAACCAGATGATCGTTTATTCTAACGTCAACATTAATTTACTAGAACGCAGGTGATGTACGGGTGCCCTAACAAGACAGAGGGTATTATTCCACTGATAACGAATCCAACATAAAAAGAAAAATAATAATTTAATCAGTCATCGTTTACTGCCTCATGGACTTAATGTAAGGCCTACTACATAGCCTATATAACGCGGATGTAGTTATTTATCTGAAGACATATTTTTAAGGTTTGTAGACAATCGCGCAAAAGAGTAAAGTCGACTCATCCGACATTGGCGGAAACAAACAAAAATGTCAGTGTCGGCAAACTCGGAAGGAAACAAACTGTCCGGAAAATCTGCTTTGTTTTGTGTTATGTAATATAATATTACAACTCTTGTACCATCGATCTTGGATGATATTTTTAAGAATAAGTTTGTCTGCCTGTCTGTGGGCGTGTCTGTCTATCTGAGACAAGTGTAATATGACGTCACGATGACAAATGAGACACGAGTGAGAACTAAGTGAGACATACGTCGTAGCGAGTCGACGACACGGGGAATCCTGCCACGTAATCAATAATCTTCTGCCGTCGTCTCAGAATCTCAATTTAAATATATTTAATAGGATAAGCCTTTCAGCAATAGCAATCGCAGCCAAAAGCCTGTTCTTCGCAGCTAAGATAGACAGAGCACAGTCTATTTACTGAGACTCAGGGTGAGAGAGCTACAAACATTCTGCGTACGAGGCAGATGATTGCCATAACGCCGAACGGTTTAGTTGTGGGTGCGTGCTGGGTGTGCAGCTAAAATACCACATTGCTCCGTGGGAAGTCAAGAGTTATCCGCCCTTAGCACTCGCCTAGAACACAATGCCCGCTGCGCGTGAGCTGAGGACTGGCACCTGCACGTGCATGGGTTGCAAAGACCCAGGGGTCCGGAAATATAAGGAGAAGACGTTAGTCACAGTGAAGTATCAATTTTAATTTATAAAATTTGATGCCATGCACATGTTGCATTTTGCGCATTAATGCATAAACCGAACTATGTAAATGTTAGCACATTGCAGTTGATGAGAATACAACACGACTCTGGGGAGAATAAACCAGTTAATTGAGAATCAATCGGATCTGTAGTTTTACTTTTCCTCGCGACATTAGCTCAAGCAGTGATTCGTCTAGGCTGGGGTCCTTTTTGGTATTTCCAGTATGAATTAGTCGACATAGGGATTATATTGTATAGTACATCATGGGTTGATTCGAGTGCAGAATTAAACGAAAACCGGAATCGAAATAGAACCGAATCATCATTAAACGTCATCTGACCTTTTGTGGTTTAAAGTCTATGGTATGACTATGGAGCAGAGTATATAATAAAATGCATCTCCATTGTGCAATGCGAAAATGAATCGTCCTAGAGGTTCTGCATGTCATGGTATATTACTTCATACGCCCTAATCCTTTCCATAGCCCCCAGACAAATTATGGTCTCATAAAACTATGAATTGCGCTTGACATTTAAATCAATATCAGCATCGTTCTGATATGTTCCATATACATATATGGCATTTTAAATTCTAACAGGTTTACGTTCATTCCTGACGGCACGTGTAAATAACCGGGTTTAGAACAATCGGCCCTAGGACATGAATTACTATAGCTAATAATAGTTCTACATAATTATATCAGTGTCATGTTATTATTACTGTAATTATTGTTTAATATGAATTGTCAATGCATGTACTGGGATATTTACATAGTGATCGTTGTTATTTTGTCAGTGATAAACGTTACCCAGTATTATGATGAAAATGTATAATGAAAAATTAATCTTATATCCACAAACATAACGGAGTATTACACTATCTACATGTCATGTCTAGCTTTAAAAAAGTGATAATGTACCGTAGGAACATGTATCATTGACATCAAAATGTGACAATTATAACAATTTCGGAAACGTTGTCCAACACTACTATTCCGAGCATTACATTCCATTCTCTCCAGCCATAGAGTGATCATGGACCCAATTATGGCCGTGCAGACCATTCTGCGTATTGGACTTCGGGAACAATTTCCACTTCTTTAATGAGTCGAAATGAAAAGGAAAAAGCTCGTATATCAAACTGAGGTTGACAAAGTGAAGAGAAAATGACATTACAGTGGTAGGCAGAGACGTGCGACATAAGCTGGGAATAAACGAGCGGCCCGTGAAAGGAGCATCCCCGCGAGAAGCAATATCTTGCTGAGAAGCGGAAATTCAGCCCATTCAAAGTCCGGCGTTAATTTCTTAGCGGAAATCAGGTATTAAACAGTGTTTCGTAGTATCGAGAAGCCGTCATTCTGTCGAGGTACTAATTTCTCATGGGCGGATCTTCTCATAAGTTGTCCTATTGTCATTGGTCTCAGTTTTCCCATACGCTAGTATTAGAGTCTCGAGACGTTATAACATTTTCAAGCCAGTCTAGCATCCATCTTAATTCGCCTATTTGACAACAGCCCCAAATCCATTTCCTGAACCTACCGAGTCAACCCCACACGTTAACAGTATCTCCGTAATGAGGTAATCAGTTGTTGACATTTTTCATATTAGCCCCATAGCTCGCCATTGTACGTTGGTCTCAGCAATGGATAAATGACAATTTTATGCTCATTGCAAGGCCTAATCATCCTACCTGGCTAATCAGTATAATACCCCTCTTCAATGAATACTACTTTATATCGTAAATTCTCATCAAACTTCCTTGATGACTTCTGGTATCCAGTTCTCGCTCAAACGAGATTTCCCGTGCATGGAAACAGAGTGGAGACACATTTTCCTCGAAATAGTGGCCCCCTAGCGGTGAGGCGCTTTCTCACATTTTGATATCCCCTGGAGGCGCCAAGATATACGTGGTTATTAAGTATCTACTCCTCACAGTTACGTTGCAATCAAGACGCAAACAATCCTTTGTGTGACTACCGTCTTATTATAAATACGCAGTTCGACACCTGAAAGAATAGTCGTAATTAAGCGTGAAGAATTAATTAGCCAGTATTTTTCACACGATGTATTCTCGTTTACAGCGGGAAGTGCAAACATGAGCCGAATGTATACACCATATATGAAGGTAGCAATTTCATAGTGAGATAATTAACGTTCAATAACATCAGCAAGATACTTGATGCTTCCTAGACATCATGCGAGTCTCACAGCGATGAAACAACGTCAACGATATCTTAACTTGCGTACCCCACCTCTGAGGAGAAATCCGTCTTATGATCTTCGCAATTGCGCAATTGAATAAACGTTGGAGGTAGTGGGTGGGGAATACGATATACTGTTCACGAGTACACACACATACACACACACGCACGCACACACATACACACACACACTATCTCTCTCTCACACACACACTCACTCCCTCTCTTTCCCTCTCTCTCCCTCCACCTCTCTCTCTCCCACTCTCTCTCTCTCTCTGTCTCTCTCTATCCCTATCTCTCTATATGTCTCTCTATCTCTCCATACTGTTGTTCAATAACGCTTTATTCTGAAGTGTATTAAAAAGTATACGTGACATTTATTCCCTCTCATTAATTGTATACTATGATAACCGTACAATATTCAAGAACATTTACGTCGTTTTCTATAAAGGCACTCTCGTTTCAATATACGAATTAGAAATAGTGTTCTAATGATATTATCTGATTATTAACAATTGTACATAACTTGAACACAAAGTAGTTATGTAGCTTTTAAAGCATTGGCGCCGTTCCATGGAATATACACTTTGAAGAGGGTGGAAATAGTAATTTCAAGCAAGAATTCCGACGTCTCCACAATTAAAACTACACTTTTCACGACGAAGTGTGTCAATAATTGTACATAATCAGCTGACATTTCGAGGCAATTTTACTTCTCCAGTTTTAATATAGTAGACCAATGCTGATCACAGTCGTGCTGCGAGTTGACGTGTATGTTTGTCAGATGAAAGAAACAGCCGACGGATTGTTTTACCAGCCACTGATTACGAGGGAAGTCCCGCTAATTCGCTGCATTACTTAGCTGTATTATAGCAAATTGTCTGTTTAGGTCTCTCCGTGCATTCGCTACTGACGCAATCTAGTTAAAACTCCAAGTTTTAGTTATCTAATTTGGGAATTCTACTTTAAAATTCCTCTCATATTAGTTGTAAATTATAAAGTTAAAATGGAATGTTCTTAATTATTCAATTATTCTTCCCAATATGTTATGCAATCTTAACAATGTTGATGTTTTTATTTGGCCATAAAGGGAGAATATATTTTTCTGTTATAGGTATGCAATGAAGGAATGCCCATGTAAGTGAATATGAGACCCTATCGGTATCTATATTATACTTATCACACATTAATGCACACATTTTACGTAAACATGTTTTTAGAATCTATAATTATGCATGCCTTTAATAGACTGAATTGAGGCGGGCGGTAGCGCAGTGGTTGAACGTTTGGACTTCATAGCCAAAGGACCCGAGTTACCTTCCTGACGCAATATTGATAGGATGTGTAAAATCTGTACGATGACAATACAGATTATGTCAGATAGAACCATTGGTCTGTGAGTACCAGCCGTTGCCTACATTTGTACTGAAACATTCAGAGCTACAGATGTTGCTGGTTTCCTCCTGCCCTAAACAGACAAGTCGTGATATAAGGGAAACAATCTTGAAAGCGACTCTAAACCCCAATTCAACAATAACAAATAATATCTGAATGAATTGCAGCTGATTTTGGGGATTGGTCCAAGAAAATATGTATGCCGACTAATGGCTAACATTGGTTGGTGTTTTCCCCCAGAAGGAATACTAGTAATGCAGGTTTCTCAGTGTGTATACGGTTTTGCATTTAGACTACAGACTAGCCACCTATTGTTATAATACTGATTTTCGACGATGATAACGTTGTTATAAGAATAACGGTGGAAAGAAAGATAATACGATTTACCAGTCACATGCATTCTCAAGTCAAGAATGGCGACCTACAAAAAAAAAAAAAAAAGCATTCAGGTAACTACATGAACATCACAATAACATTGTAACGTATACCGCGGCTAAAAGTGCTTCTGTTGACATTACGATGGCACCAAACTCTGATTAATACGCACGTGTTAATAGGGTGGATACCTCTTCCAGAAATGAAAGCATGTGATTAATGGCGTTAATCTCTGGTGCACGCCATTTTGTTCATGTCCGCCCCAAACAACCCCGCACGCGCCAAGCTCCGCACAGCGTCATTCAACAACGTCAAGATAATCGTTAGAACATACTCTGGATTCGGATACGTACTCGAATGAGAATTAGCCTAGATGATGAATTGTGATTTACAATCCGATACTAACAACAAGACCTACTTTGCAAGTCATCGATATTTTGTAGAGTTTCTAATTCTTGTCACACGCAGAAAAAAACCATCGTATTATTGTGAAGGATGTTATATATCATACCAATTTAAAAATCCATATTCCTTAAATGAATGATATATTTAAAAATACTTCTGGATGAAAACTATTCTTTTTTAGCGAGTTGACAATACAAACAATAGAAACTGTGTGGGCATGTATACCGTTGTATACACTATATAATACTGGAATATATACATATTCATTGTTAACCTGATATGTGTAATTGCATTATGATAGCAGCAAACTATTACTATTAATACGCGAATGTTAATAGGGTGTGATTAGTCTACAATATTTAACCTGCCAGTATATTTAACCTAATAGTGCAACAAGCGGACAAGGCTATCCACTCTGTTCTCAAGTAAAGAACCTTTGCCTCAAGGGTCCAGCGTGGAACAATCCTCTCCTGACATTCGTCTTGAATATAAAATCCCCCAAAGCTCTTTCTTTCCCTCCGCCATTTTTCATAAACATTGCGGATTAATTTCTAAAATCAACAAGCAACGGCCGAAATGTTGACCCCCCAAACCAGCATATGGTCACGGAACGTGGGTCAGGCTGGCAAGCCCCTCTCCCTCGGGCAAAGCCACGTGTCTCAGTAATGAAAACCCAGGGAACAATTTAGTCTCCCCGTGTCGTACTAATTATATGTCTGGAGACACGCCCTCTACGAAGTCTTGTTTGTACTGTGTTTCTTTAATTATGATATTTTGGTAAGGTGCAGAGGTCTGAAAAGGGTTCAAAGGTGAGACATATGGCACCCTTGGCATATTGTTCCTAGAGTTATTAGAATAGGGGAGGGGGGGGGGGGGGTTATCTTAATACGCCGTGCATTGGGGGTAGTGTGAAGGGAGATATTCGGGATGCAAGTGGACATTGCGTTTGGTCATTGGACATTGTCTGTGTGCACCTGTGGAGACAGGAAGTTGACCAACAGTGGTTGTTAAGAGGTCATGCTGGTGACCCTTTAACTAATTAGTTAGCATCGGTTCGGTTAGTTATCATGAGATTAATATTAGTATCATGTGTGTAGAGTATGCAGGTGACGATTCATGGTATACAGCATCATCGGTTCCGTTAGCATCAGATACATCACTATGTGAATAATACAGATTACATTTCGAGGAAAATTCGACGTTGTTGTCATTCTGAAGCTGATTATTAAAATAATAATAATTAGTATTGATTAATCAACCATAAATCAACTGTAATGTATTTGTTTTGGGAAAATGGAATCTGCTACTTCTGCATGGGTGTCGTAACTTAAATGTAAACAGATACCTTTTCGCAATTTATCAATTATCTTGGGAACATGACTGTTCCCTGATGACGGCCCCGTACTCGACATCACAGCTAACTGTTCGTGACTACAATCCAAAAGACCTCAGGCAAGGTGTGCGCACATTAGCCGAGCCGTCAGTTCCAGTCGGAGCCTTCATGTCGGACCGGAAGTGTTTCGTTACCATTCCGCGTGGATGACCGGTGAAGAGGCTCGCTATTCTGACCTCGTTTGAGAGAAATATATCCATGCTCTGACTGACTGCGTGTTAAAATCTTCCTCCCAACCGAAATCGATGGTCCAAATTCACAGCCTTAACTTTCTTTGAGGGGAAAATGCCTCCATTCGTCACATCGGAAGTGTCTTCGGGGCATAGACATAGCCAATGAAGCGTCTGGGGATTCATTTCCGGCGCGCACAGACCCACATCCGGTCTGTATAAAGAGCTTTTGGATAATTACCGTATAGTGGTAATTTGAGCCATAAATTCTGACAATATAGGTTTTATCAAACGACTTCGCACGAATGAGAAGTCTTAACAAAAAGACTAGTTTAACCGAAGGGCTCAGGACATCATATTATCACGTTCTCCCAATAGGATAATCATTGAATTAGTCGTTAGGATATTCATCTTTTTTAGCACTGACACGTATATACTCTGCCACATTGAAACGAAAGTAAATTAACCTTGATCTTTTAATATCCTTTTTTATAATTAGCGCCGTAGCATGGGATGGATGATCATACTTGCACGAAAATATGTACGTATGACAATTGCATTCGTGCATAAGGACAGCGTGCAGGTATATACTAGTATAGGAATCTATGCCATTGACATCCCAGTGCATTGTAATAACTATGACGTTTTAAAGGATCATTGTCCAGTGAAAACGTAAATCATCATTCAGCTCATTTAAGAAACAATGTATACGGTGTTATCTTGAATTTAGACATTAAAGATTGCAATGTCTGTGTATAAATTAAATCTGCTCCAACAGCGTCTAGTTACAAAGACAACTCTAGCTATAGTATAGAAATTGAAATGTGTTTGTAAAATGTTATTAGATTAGCATTCAAATTATTTCTTTGGATTGTATCAATCTTTACCGACAGGAATGGTACTAGTTGGGCATTATTGAGCATTGTAGAATTACCTCAAAATTTGCATATATTTCACTTCAAATCTATTATATATCATTATATCATTATATTGAAGTAGATTTTTTTATTCTGATTTATGTAAACATTTTGTTCTTTTGATATCAAACTATTTTAAAATACTGACGTCGAATCTAATATATATTCGTGTTTCGACCATATCATGCACTGGTAAGTGGAACACATGTCAACGTGTATTTCATGAATCAGCTGTACATGTAATAATAGAAGCAAATGCTGGTAGGAAAACACGGGCTATCCTTAATTTTATATGCCAGAATGCATGGCAATCTGTAACCTGGGTTACTTCATAAACACAATTCATCTGGAAACTTGCATGCGGCCATATACATTTTACATGACATGACGTATCAATACTGATCTTGGTTCTGTATTTCGTCGGGTAAATAGTATCTTTACCCAACTTAAACTGACATGATACAACTTGTCTAAAACTGAACAAATCGGCTAAATGTTTCATTGGCAGCTGCGACAGCATTGTATTTCAGTCCAGACTGCATTGCGATACACTGACAAACAGTTGAAAATGTTTCGACGTAAGATGTGTTTCCAAAACAAGTGAAACCTGCGTTGTTTTTACAGTCACGGAGAATCTGTAGTTCGTTTCATGTCGAGGTTCCAAACAAGCGCAGCTGCGTTTTCTCAGCATGTTCGTTCGCCGTTTCCTTCGACAGGAGAGTTCATCAAATATTCCCTCTTTCCTTTTGCATGTTCGTCCCTCGCTGAGTCGGACCGTACGTTGTTCGTTTACCTCACGGCAGGGACGCAATTCGTAGACTATCATGCTTTGATCTATCCTTATCCGTGTTGACATACGGGTCTTCAGCGTGCGCTACAATGAGGCACGTGCAGTGCGCACGAGCCGTTACCGGGCGCCACCTAGTGGGCTCACGGCAGGTAACTCGTATTGAATTTTCTGTGGGTAGATTGTGTGATCGGCCTTCGGGTCGCGACACCGCGGGGTTACTATCCCTCCGCCTGACTTCAATAGCCATTGAACAAATAGCGTTTTTCAGGTGTATTTGTCTTTGAGTTTTATCATAGCTAAAATGCCTGTAAACCTGGCCCCATTCTCGGAATAACGGAATTTCATTGATTCCCGACACTGTTTTAATTCGCCCCTACGGAGAGAAAAACAATAGGTAGTGTATTCGCAAGAGATTGTAATAGATATCACCAGATACATTGAATGTCAAGTAGCGTCCATGCATTCCTTCACAATTGAATACGAAGAAATAGCAAAGCTTTGCGAGTGTCAAATGATATTTGAGAGGCGTGTTTCCTCGTCATATAGGATTATTCGCTTTGACAGCTTGTGTACGTACGGTTACGGAATCCCCTTGCCACCGAGTTAGATGTGTATATCTGTACAAGACAGATCGTGCATCGTATTCAAGCATTTTTAAAGCGAAAACTGAAACGTTATATGGAAGTCAATCCCAATGGTTGTACCAGTCATATACATCAACAATACAGATTTTAGTCGTTCAAGTCAATACTACTAAGAAATATCAGATGCTCTGCTTGGACACTATTGCAATAGAGGAGTATATTTACTGTATTTATACACATTTTATAAACATTAATTCACATTTTTATATACGTTTTATTCATAACCATGCTAATGGCGTACTCAAGGGAAAGAGTGAGGAAGATAATACCAGGTATCATTACCAGGAAGTTGAGGATGAAAGTGACCGCACACTGATCGATTGGCCTCGGTAATAATGTAGTGATATGAGCACGATTAAAAATATTGGTGCAATATAAATGTGCACATTATTATTATTAGTAGTAGTAGTAGTAGTATTAGTAGTAGTATTTGTATTATTATTAGTAGTAGTAGTATTAGTAGTAGTAGTAGTAGTAGTATTACTATTAGTATTAATATTACTACTACTACTACTACTACTACTACATCTACTACTATTATTATTATTATTATTATTATTATTAGTGTTATTACTATTGTTAGTATTATGTTTATTATTAACAACATTATTACTAAATATTTTCAATTCTTTACTATAATAGAAAATGTTTATCTTATCATTTCATCAAAAATAAACGAGTCATTAAATGCTACATATAGACGTCAGTGCTCATGCCTACTCAAATATAAGAACTTTTAGATGTTATTAATGTCAAGTTTATGAAACATAAAATTGTGATTCATTATAATAGCTATAGCGGCAGCCAGTATTGTTATCTACTCAATGCTTTCCACCGCTATTTTGTATCTACATTCTTGCGATATAAAGCATACATTTTAGATATCCATTAAATATGAATAAAGCCACGGTGAGACTATATCCCACGACGTATATGTTGATATAATAAGAACCTTTGATACACCCGCATATCTGAGATATAAGTAATGTACATGTATGTTGTATTGCCAGTATACACATGCATTTCCATAACCATTGCTTAATATGAACGCCAGGCATTATTTGGCTCTTCTACTTCAATACATGGAGATTTTATTATGCTTGTAACATTTCTGAAATTCTTTATTAGGTCCATGTACACTTACATTGTCAATGCATAATACGCACTAGGATAGCCGCAGGTGTTTGATTAGCCAATCAGTAATTTAAGAAAAAATAATTATATTCTCGTATTGTAAGGTTACAAAAGAAAATAATTGCTTTATATTCATGCATGTGCTCAAACATGTATGTGTGTAATAGGAACTATATTTAATCGAGATAACATAGCAACGATGACGTAGATAACATATAGTTATATAATAAGAAATATGATATGTTTCCATATATATAGTTCATTATTGGCATTCGCTACATTGACCCATATACTAATGAATTCAAACTATACCATTGTTATTTGTTTAAAACTTCTTCTAACAATCTTTATATGTATTTAAGTTTCCTCTTTGAAAACTATCAATATATATTCAGCAACGTTATTTGCATTATATACTGAGAATAGGTGTATAACCCGACAATGCAGAATGTAAAGACTTCAGTCATGCCTCATTACGTGGGACATTTAAACTAAAATTATAACATCAATTACTCTTGTTAGGGTATAAATAAATGCGACAAGGTTACGATATACGATTACGGTAAACCTGTATTTAATCTAATAAAACATGCAGGTACATAGGTGCCTCCTCTAGATGACAATAGTGACCGTCATCAGTCATCATTCATCACTTCAATACCATTTCTACCTGCTGTTAGCATCGTGGTTAGTGGTAAATGTGGCATTGGTCGTTCTTGATCTCTGTACAATGGCATGGCGATATTCTCTGTCTGAAGTGACAGAGGTCTTTGATGCACTTGGCAGGTTATAATGGTCTAACATGGACTGATGCATGGGGTACTAAGTATATATACATGTATCATATTGATAGATTAATATTTACCAGTGTGTATTCTTTGACGTTGTTGTTAATTATCATCTATACTAGCCTTGACGCATGCAATGCACATACAATGTAAGGAACATTTATGTTTGTTGTCGTGGTATTACTCTGAGAATTACCAACACAAACATTCACGATTTTTACAAATATTCAATATTCTAAATTACTATTAGGTTACTAAACCTTAAGATAATGTCTACTCTGACAAGTTTCGCTGAAGGGCAAATTATTCGTTTGTTAGCAAAACGGAAATGCCAATTTGCATTTAATAATAGATAGGATTCAACATAATGAATCCCATGCATTAATATTAGATCGCATTAATATTATAAAGATATGTTCATAATCTAAACTTATATATCAATATTGAATATAATGAATCAGCATAGTTGTATATATTTCCAAGCAATAATTATAATTCTGACACAATTAATTGCAATGAGATCATCTTTCTTCTCCAAAGGGTTGGAGTCAAGCAACACAGAAGTTAATTGTAAGTTGTGTCTAATGGCAGCATGCAAACTGTATCGTCCTTAGTTCTTCTGCCGTAACTGAGGAACGTACCTTAATGTTGCTTACTACATGTAAGCTATAGTATACTGCAGGTTTTCATCCCGATGCATGCACCTCGCCGCTGCAACGTAAACTGTATACACCTACGTCAACTCATTACTATCATACTACAATCCATGTATTTATGGATGATAATGAAAACACTGAATTAACTCAGATTTTCAAAGAGTCTATAAGTGATGACCAGACATAGGGTTAATCTCGGTTGCACGTTTTGTTGGAAATAGATTTCCTACGCTAACTATAGATAACTCATAGCTAGATGCAATAGTATTAATTTTTAATTTATAGAAACCGAAAAAAAAGTATATACTAGTATTCGTTATATATAAAGGCTGCGTTATATTTTAAAACGTATATTGTTTTGACAAATAGTATATACATGACTATATATATATATATGTATTGCATAATTGTTGATTGGGGGAGTACCACATTTATATGGTAAATGCATACTTCGGTTTTGCAAAGGATTCAAATGCCCGTTAACTTTTATGATCCGTAATGCAAGATTTAAAATATACAAGCTTACCACAAACTGGTTAATGTTCTGGATATATTCACAAAGCCTCGGGACATTGTGATAATAGTTAAACATTTCAATAGACAATTGCAATCGGCAACTCAACTTACGTAAACGTGTTTCAGTAACGACAATCTGATTGCAGCGATGACCATGTGATAATAGACTATGACAAATTTATGACTTTATCATTACAATTAATGGGTAGGGATGTTATGTCCCGTATCGCTAATGTTTTACTTTATAAGGTGGAAGAAACTTTAAAGAAGTGGTATTTTTGTTAGTAAGTATTAAGTTTATTTGTGTCAAGTGTACTCTTCCTGAAATATGAATAAAGAAAATAATTAAAAGCAGAGTATCAGATAATTTTTCATACGTTTATTTTATATGTGGAATATTTTATCTATATCAGTGAAATTATATGTATTCATGTGTAAATATAATGTTATGTAACATGTGCTAAACATTTTAATAAACATTATTCTTTGTCTTCATCTATTTCTTCTTCTTCTTCTTCTTCTTCTTGTTGTTGTTCTTCTTCTTCTTCGTCGAAATTTGAGAACGTCATTACATGTTGAAATCGGAATATGCAATATTTAAATGACCATGTGTTAGTATTGCTGTCGTTAACATGCCATGTAGCAGTATATATATATATATTTATCTGTCTATTAGCTGTCAACACGAAGACGTAATGTTATAACCTGTATCTAATATACAACAGCACTTGCCAAATGTCTTAAGGCCGCTTATAAAGACAAGACACTGGCTGAAACGACATTCACTTCTTGGAATTACAATCCAATGCTAAATTTATGTCTTTATTTGTAGACATCTCACACCATTCTCACATACCACACAGATCGTAAACGGGCAATATAAGAGGGTCCTAATCTCCTTAACGCCCGAAAGGTGTGTCTGAAAAGATTGGTCGTACCTTCAGGCGTCGCAGCATATAAGAAACACGACGACAACCCCGTAATCTAGTCAAAGAACTAATTACGAAAATAGGCTGGATGCGTTGGGTGAAGTAACATGACATTTTTGGTCTAGTGGACAACGATGGATGGCTTTACAATACATCACTGACCAACGGTCAAGCTTCATCAAGGTGCGCTTTTTCACCTTTTGCACGCCGACTTCAAAGACGCCGACAAGTTAGTCACGATTTCGAGATGAAAAGATTCAATTTTGTGATAATTATTACGCCTCGCGACTATGCATTGTCACCGTGTTTGGTAAATAACGATAGAGTACCATTTAATTTGTGTTTTGGAGAGGGACGACGGTGGACGACAGCCGGTTTTCGTGTAGCCTTGTGCTACAGAACACGACCCGTTTGATCTTGTTGATACGGGTTAAAGTATTACATAGTGTCGTTTTATTGCTTTCTTTTGAGAAGTGAAGTGTTATGCATTTAATCCGGACACCTACTTGATTTAAAGGTCACGAGTGAATGAGTGAAGTGTGAATGGTCAACAGAAGCCATTGTAAAGAATAAATAAGAAAAACAAGCATTGAGAGAGATATAGCGATAGAAATGTACGTGGTTCATTACGGTCTGAAAGTAGGACTACGACTGGTAGCATGGACTGTGAAATTGGAAAGAAAAAGACCTAATATATGTAAAATACAGTTGCCAAGTAAAATATCTAACAAAATATTGACCTATTTCTCTCCCTCTCTTAGAAATACGTATTTAAAATTAATCAGATACTAGTAATACATATATTACGGTTGCATCCTGCAATGCGTGTTCATTTAAAAGACATACCTATATACCAGCGAATTCACACTTCGATTGTGTCTAATTAGTACTTCTATATGTTGTATTGACATTGGTCTAGAGCTATGCTGTGCGTATAGTCTGTGCTATGTATGTGCGTATAGTCGTACGTATATTAATGAGATATATCAGATGTATGTGCGTATAGTCGTACGTATATTAATGAGCTATATCAGATGTATGTGCGTATAGTCGTACGTATATTAATTAGCTATATCAGATGTATGTGCGTATAGTCGTACGTATATTAATGAGCTATATCAGATGTATGTGCGTATAGTCGCACGTATTAATATACGAATATGCCCACGTGTATTAATAAGGCACTTTACCTGTATGTGTTGAATATTTAAGCGACTTATTATTGAAGATAATATTATATCGAACACAATCTAATGTACGTCACAACTATACATCCCCTGCCGCATATCTACACGGTATACGTGTACACCAATGTCGGATGAATAATAACCTAAACTAATCGAATTTGTCAAATGTTTCGAGTTGTGTTTGTCCGATTTACTCATTACTGTGTATGAAAACACTGTACCAATTCCAACAAAATAGTTTCCCTAATTACACTGTCTAATTTCAATAACGTCAAATCGCGGATAATTACTAGTCGGCAAAATGTGGTGTTTATTTCCAGACAAAGTGGTCCGGATTTGAGAAACCGTACTCATCAATCAAGACGTCAATCACAATATTACATCTCCTGCAAAACAATCCACAACCATACGTTTATTTGAAGTCTAATCGCTCGAGATCGGCGCGACACCCTCGCATTTCCCATCGTTGTCCCCGGGGAAAGAGACGTTGAGAACTGGATGCTAAAACTATTAGGTTCTTCAGAGGACGTGGAATTATGACTGTTTTTTTGTCTCTCTTTATTTTTCTTTATTTTACCCAAGGACGCACCTGCATCTAAGAAACTGGAGATGGGAGTGAACGAGATCGCAAGGCAGATATTAAGGCGACAAGCTATAGAATTAGAAGTCATTATGCGTCACATTATCTCCAAGATTTGGTTAACAATAGCCAATATATTTTATGTTACCGATTACATGCATACTAGCTTAATAGAAAGGTATGTATAATAGGAGTTTTGTAAGATAATACGATGGTTATATTATTGATATAGATACGTTAGACTGTTGATGACCAATAACAATAGAAAGCGTATAGTATTATAGAGAACACCTGGTATTCGATTTGAATATAATCTTCTAAGGCAATAATGACTTACTGTAAAGAATATTAAATAAATGGACAGGTATTGAGGTAAGAGTCGTTAATCGTCAAACGTATCAATTAAATATATGATATATAATTGTCATGTCCAAATATTGGTCGTTAACGGAACCGCTTTAAATAAAATGGAGTGTTTTATACTAATTCAGACCAGCAACTGATTTAAGACTATATAGCTAGATGATGGGGAAAATTAATTAGCCAAGTTTAGAGGAAGTGCTTGCCATGGCATACCTAATAGAACAATAAAATATAACACTCCAGGGTAGAGTTCTCAATGGTATACCAGTATTCATGAAGGGATTTTAACATACAGCTTCAGATATTTAACCTCAGAGTCTAAAGCGATTCTGAATGTTTTAAAAATCAAATCAAATTCGAATACTAATTCAAGATGCCAAATAAGGGCCATTGGTGTGCATAGTTTTATCCAAGAAAGGTTTGTGGGACACCGGTAAGAACAGTGTCATTATAGAAGCATCATAGACACATTCATCATTCTGAGATTCCCCGTTGTGATCCAAGCCAGAGTAGACACGATAAACTGCAACACACACAGACACTCGGTGTACTTTCCCACATACATCTGCATAAATCTGCCTACGAAATATCACTGTCTTGGTCTTATAACCTTTATTAAAGCCATTTTAGGAAAATACGGTCGTAAATCCCGAACAATAGAACATAATGCGATAGTTGACAGTCGCATGATATATTTACGTAAATGGCTGTCAAATAAAACGCACAGGACCAATTTTACCGATATTTTCCGCATTTCAAGAACGTTATTTTATTGTTCTTCTACCCTTTCGCCAACTCCCTCTATCACCAAAATGTCATAAACGACGGACATTTCGTCAGGCCTATGGGTAATGCCTCACGATTCCACGCAGGTTTTATGCCCGTATCAAACAGGCAAACGAGCTGTTAGGATAGACCTACGGCGTTTTACGGCCCATATTTTGGCCTAAATTTCTGTCCGTATGCAAAACGTTGACGTCGCACGCTTTGATTTTACGACTAAGTACAAGTACTTTCCTCACGAACTGCAGGGGACTGCAATCGAACTCAGTAGTGGACAGTAGGAACACTATACTTTCGGGGCATAAACCCTCAAATTCATGGTGTGAAAATTGCAAGCATGTTGGAAAGCAAACTCGGCTTAAAATGCGAATCTGCATTAAAATCTATGGATGAACATAAACTCCAGATGGTCGTTACAGAGGTAATCCGATTCTTGTTTGATATATGATTAATTATGGAATATTTTATTACTGGTATTATTACGTGCATTATGTGTCACTACATGGTATGTGGTAACATATGTCTCGTATATGTATGCATGTTCAAATGTCAAGGATTGAGACTGAATATGATAACATATATGTGTTATGCTGCACCATGAAGTATATTTAGGCAAATTATTGACTGTTGTGATTATTATTGACATAGTCACATTTTGTTAAAAATGCATGTTATTGAGCACATGTTCCAGACATTTACAGGCGATCAGTTCACTGAAAACATGCATCATGCATTAATCCATTTTTGTGTGCAACGTTGTTCATTATTTAACACGCTCAGCATACATATCTAAAGATGCAAAGTATAACATTATAATAACCGAGGTCTGGTTGATAGTATTTGCCACATATGATTGGATAGAAGCTAATGGGTAATGTATGTATTACGAGTTTCCTCCCTTCAGATCATATACCGGATATCCACGGAGGTTTACGAAGCCACATCTGTATACTCGCATTTTACATGATTTATAACTTCAACTTATGTACCGAAGGACTGAATGTGCTTTCAGATACGGCGGGAATTTATTAACGTCATGTATTAGAGTTATCTCCCTTAACTATAATCGAGTACGGTTATCTCCACTTTATCAATCCAACCAAGGAATGGTATATGGTTTGAAGTTCACCATTAGGCACCGTCAGAGATTATCGTCGCCACTGCGAGGCAATACAATCTCAAGCCGTGTATGGCACCTTGAAATAATCACTATATTTATATATTCGCATGGGGGAAGTCGGCCGTTTCAACTTCAAGTGCTGTAACGTATAAAGATCTACTCAGTGTTAACGCTATCCGTCAACATATATGGACTTATAGTCAATTTGCGTTAACATGACATGGGAGTGGAAGAAATATTCCTAGAGTTGTGTGTAATAGAGTAACTGTAGTTTAGATTCAAAATGTGTGTGGAGCATGCCCTGTTTTACGTTCTTAGTCGGATAATGCATTAACTTTATAGTCCACGTAATATTTCTGTAGTCTGACATTTTTAAAATGTGAAATTTGTATGAATGGAGCATGCCTTGTTTTACGTTCTTAATCTGATAATGCTTTAACTTTATAGTCAGCGTAATGTTCCGAAGCATAAATCAGTTCCTGTGTATCTTTAAACACCGAGCATTGCCCGTGGGTGCCGAGAAGCGAACGCCGGACGAAAACAAAACGATTTCACCCCCGTTATTATCGTACATTCGCTACGATGAAAATAATTGTTTGATTTTTGGTTCCGAGTCAGGTTTCTGAGAGCTTGCCGTCGGGTATTTGTTCTAGATGAGACATCTGAACTGTAATCTCCGGAAGACATTACTGCACGTGACCCGTCGCGTGAGCTTTACGTTGAACTGAGAAGTTTAGAAATCACTTAACTCATTAATCTGTTTAAAATCATACAGTCCTGAACAGGCATGTTTTTAACACGGCATGCAATGCATGTTGCACCAAATGCTGTGTTTTAAAGAACGACTTATCTTTAGAAAGCATCGTCAATTTACTATGTAACAATTAAGTGATGTCATCGCTGTACTCGTGCATGGCTCTGACAGCTGGAGACCTACGTACCCGGATGTCAATGCTGTTCGTCTACCGGTGTATGTGGTAACTGTGGACGTTGTAATAATGCATGGAATATATACTACTACTACTATTACTACTACTACTACTAATAATAATAATAATAATGTATATTTATATAGGCGGTGCACAATGTGCACTCAGTATACTTTTCTCGACTCTTTGGAGAGTATCCAAACTAAACTGCAATTTCAGGCGCTAGCAGGTTACTATTCACAATTGCATCTCATCGTCCCGGGTACCCATTCACAGCTTGGTGGACTAGAGCAGTGTGGATTTAATACTTTGTTAAAGAGTGCCACATGATGGCATGAGCTGGGCTCGAACCCGGGACCTCCGGGTTGTGAGGCAGAGTCGCTACCTCAGGATCACTGCTCTTACGCATGGAACTCTGAAAGTATTGTAACACTTAAACTCGCATGAGGATAAACATCACTCATCTCCCAGGAGTGCTTACATGACAGCCGAGATTAAGATGTACAACTGCATCCAGGAGTATTGCTTACATATCTATGTCATTACAAATAATACTACAAATTCAAATACGTACAGTATAGTGAACATTTATATTTGTATGTGTGTTACATGTGTATTCATCATGTTTTCAAATATGTTTCGATTTGTATTTCGATATCAGATTGCCGGATGTTTAAATGGTGTCTAAAACCAACAAATATGTGTCCTGAAATCTTTCTTTAAAAATATATTAGTATTTAATATAATTGTATACAGAAATATAGATACATTGCTCTTGCCCATTGGTGACATTAATACTATCAACAAAAATAAACTATTTCAAAAATGCCAAGTGTGTGTATGCGTCGCTTTGATGAACATTGAACAAACGTGAATACTATATTTTCACTTTGAAGATGTCTGGAAAATAATCCAATAAACAATTATATTCCATTCAAAAACATAATATCCCTTTTGTTATTTTCGAATGACTGAAATCCGATTACTGTTTCATCAGTCGTGCTTATATTGATCTTAACACTCGATCTCCCAAACTGAATTTACTAGTAGTGTTGGTGATACCTGTCTGAAGATCTCGTTAACATGGCTTTGTTTACGTTGACGCCAACCAAGAAGCGCGTGCGGTACTATCATGTGACAGCCCCGCAGCGAACGATCACGTGACTCGGTGATAATTTTGGCCGTGAATGCCCGAAAGCCGAGGATGATATTGCAACAATAGGAAGACCAACAATGGAGCAATTTCGTTTCATTTCATTGAAGAATAGGTGAGCAGAAATGTAGCTGACATTATATTAGCCTCTCTATCATTCGTATCTTCGGTTAAAAATGCTGGACAGATTAGACAAATCACTAAATTGGAGATTCTATTTTGTAGCAATTAGGATTTTTGGAAATTTGTAATTTGAGACGTGAGGCATAACATACCAATGTTCATTTTCACAATATAAAATGCTATTCTCATCTCAGTCCCATCTGCCAAATATCTAGTTTCAAATAGAAAGGTAACCGGATTAAAAGCATAACTGATTGTTGATATTGTAAAGTTCAAATTCATGCAGAACGAATGATCAGCTTGGAACGTAGTTAATGCAATTTGGAAATAAAATTAGTATATTCTTGATTTAATATTACTAAATAGTAAACGGACAAATGTAAGTTTATACGACAGTTATTATGACGACATGTAATAAATGACATTGAAAATGGACATGGATGATGGTTTGTTTCTTGAAGAACCAGATATTGATATAAATAAATGGGCTATTAGCTAAAAGGAGTCACTAACCCATATCTATATCCTAAAAACGTGAAATAAAGTAGCAATAGTTAACGTTCGGTTTGACATAGCAATAAAATATACGAGCTCTCCAAAATACGCGAATTTGACAGAATGTAGAAGAAACTAAAATGAATACGTCAGATTTTGAAATGTAGCAAGGAAAAGAAACATGTATCTTTTTTTCCCACACATTCATTTACAGATAATTTGCAGATGTTCATAAAACAAAATAGCAAGTACGGCTTCTCTATGCTCATTTCACGATGCACATTAGTTTGAGACGAAAGTGATGAAAATGTCAGTCCATATTATTCCTGCAATATCTCACTATACTTCAGCCCCATCTCTCCCGTTCCGTGAGACTATGACGAAATATGAAATGCCTCCTTAAATCCTTCGTGACATTAAAAAGGCCTCGCTGAGTAGTTTAAGGCAGGATAGAGTTTCCCCGCTCACCCATACATACCTCATAGATTAATAGACCTACAAAACCCATCTTCAAGGGGGGTACCTTTACATCTCTCAGAAAAGAGAGCTAGTTTTGCTAGATCAGCAGCTCGGCGCCAGACCTCGATGAAGTTATATTTTTCCGTAGATACTGGCAACGAGGAGGAGGAGAATAAGGCGGGACGGATAATAAAATATGGAAACTTTCCCAGAATGATTGTCAACGACTTAAATGCACTCCTGTAGCTTTTACACAGAGAGGAACCTATTGGGAACACTTCTAGCTTCTACGAGTTCAAGAGGAGGACTATTAGCTCAGTGTGAGCGTTAGATCAGGTGTTGAAGTACAACATTTTACCACCAGAAAATAAATACACCAGCATACACATTCACACGCACATATGCACAGAGAATGAGAGAGAATAAAAAGAAATAGGAGAACACTGCCAGAGTTGAGAAAACATACACGAAAGAAAACAAATCCTGTAAAATTGGAATGAAGCATAATTGTAAATGCATCTTAGCGTGTATATTATAGGGATATTTAAGCGAAACTAGTCTATATTAAGTGAATATAATTATCTAGGTGCAGTGTGTATGTGTATAGTCTGTTCTCTGAAAGAGTTGTTACTATATATTATCCTTAGGCCTAATAGTGTAAATAACAAAGATTTGGTAATCTATCGGGACATTTTTTTAAATATGTATTAAAATATAAATATGTTTAATATTTAATACCCTTTTCTGCATCCATACCCGCATGGTAATATAATTAATCATTGTTTGCATCATCCGCACGTGTTGGGAGCACACACAGACAATTCTATGCTCATACCCTCATGGTTCCGCCCGTCAGCGTGTTTATTTCACAAGATTGTGTCTCATTAAATCTTTAACCGGACAGTACCGGCTAATTCCGCAGGAGATCATTTGACCAAACCGACCACGTGAAATGAGCTGTCTTGATTTAGATTTTGACGCGGGAAGGTTTTCATTTCCGATTCAGCTCTGGGCGTCTTCACCGTTAGGACCTCTGGCGCATTGTAATTACTTTCGTCGTTGAGAGTTCCCTGTCCGCTTTTGTTTTCCCGTTCTTATTTACAACGCAATCTCCTAGTTTATTTCGTTCCGGATCGAACGCTAATTAGCTTCCAGATTTTACTAATAACCGTAATTAACAGAAGCGCAAAGGCCGTTGCTGATTGTGAAATAAAACCATAGGCTTTGAAGGTCCGTGAGATTCAAAGAAGGGGGAAAAAACATAGTTCGCATGTACACTAAAATATGTTCACAACCGGATTAGGAAATTCATCGAATAAGTTCATTATAGTATCAGATACCGCTTTTCCAACTGATTTTCCTTTCAGCTGTTGGAAAGGGCCGTTTAAATCCACTAATAAAGGGGGATAATTATCCAGGTTCATATGAATGAGATTTCCAAGATACGGACAAACTCGCCAACTAAAGAAATTGAGGAACGAAATAATTAGGTTTATTACAGGGTTCGATTTATGAATTATTACTGCTGTACTGTTTTCCTTTATTTAAGCATTACGGTTGATCCAGTAGCTAAAACCTCAACGTCAACGTGCACAATGAACTACTCTTCTTCAGCATACAGTATTGAAAGGAGTCCACCACGGATCAGCCCAATTACGCTTGTTTCCTACATCCCCTAGTATAGGCATATACCTCGTTCCATGCATAGCCAATTATATGCTTCTATATCCCTGGAACTGCAGCAATATATCAATTACATGTTGTAAACTTAAATTGAAAATGGCGTCTTTATTGACATTGATAATATAGTGTCTGTCAAATATTTTTGACGTATACAACAAATAATTATGATCTAATTGTTTCTTACATTTCTTTCAGGAACATGCATCATAACTGTTGACCCCGTATACTGTACCTATCATGCCACCCTGACAAAGAATAAGTAGATTCCATAATATATATGTATAAAAAAAAATCTGTTTTTTTTATATTATTCTGTGTATCTTCTATTTTTTTATCTTCTGGTTA
>JAUTBV010122273.1:0-12981 GCA_032361325.1 Lepetodrilus fucensis
AAATATACTTGAAAAGAAAACTAATAAAGCAATTAACTTGTTTTCCTGTAGCCTGTTAATCACGATTTCATATACATAAGTGTTTTCCTGTTCGTTTGTTTAATGTGTTATATCTATAAATATGAAATAATATGTTATATATTTAGAAGAAGACACTAAACTACCCAGTATGGAAGAAACACGACCTGTTTCCTGAAAGACTTCATTCTTCGTTTATGATAACGATAGGTGCTCACTAGTATGTAATGTTTTTGTTGATGTTTTTTCTTTGCTTTGTATGTGGGTGGCAATGATGGCGTAGTGGTGGACGTAACGCACTTGTATCGGAACATTATTTCAAGAAGAATGTTACACATGACATTGTCTGCATGCATTAACAGTATGTATACCTATATTATTTTCTCCCAACAATAGTATGTGGAGGGGAACGTCCAAGTAACTCTCCATTCCTTATTTTCTTTTAGGAATGGAGAGTTACGAGGACATTCCCCCACTTAAAATACAGCGAATTAAAGTGTATTTAGCAAAATTCAATGGATAAAAAGAGCAACTATATTTTGACATTACATATCGATTACATATCGAAAAGGGGGAGGGGGGGGGGGGGCGCCCCCTTTTCCCTCCCAGCAATAACAACAACAAAACTACAATAAAATGTATATATAAAGAATTTATTCAAACAAAATAATGGCTTGCATCGAGTGCCTGTGCTGTCATACATCCCTGGATAGTTTAACGTCTATACTTTCAAACGTGTACAGGTCCTATAATACTTGTAAGCCAAATTACCACCTGCCTTACACTTGTAGTGTATCAATGCGCAATATATTCATCTCTTCTTTTGATCTTGCCGTCATATACATTTATTGTATGTCATATTCAAATGTTGTTTTCATGTTCGTTAATTCCCCCATATAACTGAGAAACCTCTCAAGCAATATTTCAGTTTGAGGTCAACGTGCTGGAACAAAACAATGGACATCATTTTCGATGTATTCAAATCATTTTAGACTTGAAAGGGTGCAATTCAACAATATTTCACTTCGTTTCCTTCATCAAGTAGTAAAAGTGACAAGGTAAGTAACTCACGGAAAACTTTTCCTGGTATATTTTGGGTGGAAACTCGTAATTCTTACCTGACCCCGAGTGTAATGTATATATATACTGGTATAAAGAGAGTCTGTCAATTTCATACATAGCATTAAAACCAACGTATATATTTTCGCCCAAACTACATAATATTACAATCGTGGAAGGTAGGATATATTATACTACTCAAATTAAATAAAGAAACACATTTATGATTTAACCATCTCCATGCTGGAGGCAACCGGAAATGTCCTAAAGAGCAGTGTCTGTGCCTAATCCAACAAGGACAAGGTTAAGATATTTCTTCTTGTTATTGAACTTCTTTAGTACTCTTAAAGAGGTATTCTGCAAAATTTAATGTAATTCATTATTAAGTACATGTATATTATGCTGATGGTAACTAACTATACCAGTACTCGTCAATACAGGAACTACCTTTGAATGTGAGAATAGTTGAGCATTGCTGCTGTGACATTAAGAATTGGATGACTTCAAATCTACTCAAGCTCCACGACGATAGATTTCTCATCGGGTCAAGGAACAAGCTGTCCACACTAAGGTGGTGTTCCATTGACAGCCTAAGACACACGTGCTGGACAGACAACCCGTACCGTGAATGGAACATCCCGTACAGTCCATTCAAAGGAAGTAGAGGGCCGAGACAAACACTGTTCCAGTTTGTGTTTGTGACGTCATACATTTGCTGCTGAACGGTCTACACCACCTTTTGAACATGGACAGATTAAATACGTCCTGGAGACACCTGTCCTGTATTCCATTCATGTCCAGGACGCACAGGCTTGTCCTGGAGAGTAAATGGAACAGCTCCTAATTTACAGCTTAGGGCCTACTTCGGGCGGTTTCTCGAGGATCTAGAGCAATGTTAGTTAGCGCGAAGTCGCGAAAGCAGGGACAGAGTGACGTCACGAACGTGTTATAGGACGGCCCACGAAGCACGAAAGCTTGTGTAACAACAACTAGATATGCGCAATGACACTTCCGGGCTAAACTAGTGTAACCGCCCGAAGTAGGCCTGGGAATGCCTCAATGAAACCTTCAACAATATTTAACTGAACTCCTGCCCCTATACCGTCAACCTCCACGAAACCTCACAGCCCAATATCAAAATGCTCTTCAGGATACCACGTGTTAAAACAGCTCTTGGAAAGAGGCTCTTCCAATACGTAGTCTGGAAAACTACCAGACAACAGCAAGTCCTCCAGAACACTGAAAGAAGAAAACATTAAAGACATTTTTTTTCTCCAAAAGAGCAGTCACCAATAATCTGAGACATGATCAAAGAGCATACCTCGTGTGATTGCTGCAAATCAAGTCAAGTCATCTTTATTCTCCACCACACGGTGGCACAAGAGAATAGGCCCTACATATAGTAACATTTCATAGTATTTAAATATAACATGTTATGCACAATGTAATATTATTACTGTAATATCCATGAATTAATTTGTTATTAGAATTAACGACTACAACTCTTTAAGAGGTTGGACGTTTGTGTTTTACATTGCATTTCAGTAATGTCCACAGTAAATGTGCATAAATTAGCAAATTCCCTCTTCGCCATATTCGGTTCCAGAGATGATTCCGCTATATTCGTACTTTCGTTCACGAAGCAAAGTGAAACTAGATACTCCAATAAGATAGTCTAATGCCGGCTTGTGTACATGTACGTTGGGCGAGGCGTTGGTTGTCAACAACACGGTAGAAATATCGAATAATAAGTTGAAGTGTTGGTATAAATAGAAATTAATATTAAATCTTTCGTATTGCCACAGCTGTCTTCTTGCATGGTGATTTGACATGCATTATATATACCGGGTATACAGCCCACATGCATATAGGGTCAAATGTCAGGATCACGTACGTTAATAATCATTATCTGTAGATGTCTGTCGTTAAGTTCAATTGCATTCCTCCGTTGTATTATTTATAACCGAACATTAATACACGACAGAGCAAACGTATCTGTTACTAAAAATAGAACTAGAGTGCTTTAATGGCCAACGGACATAACTTATCGGCTAATTTAACACTAGTTTAGACTCTTTGAAATACAAAATACGTTAAGGAAAACAATTCCTCGAATATCGATGGCTATATTGAATGCGACAATCCCTTATCGATTTTCATTCATAGGGCAATTTGACTGAGTAAGGGAGTTGTAGGAAATAGATTTTACTACCCATGAGATTTCGGCGTCGAGAGATCAATAGACCCATAGTGCTCATAATAACGGACATGTATGTGAAGTTGGCAACCCACGCACTACATAGCAGACAGTGGTAGTGTTGATGCAATACATAGGCAATGTAATAGACGTATCATGGTCTGGAAGTAAACAAAATCGGGTCGTACCGGAAATGACGCTATATAATATGGTCGACTGTTTAGCAACCACGTTTAATTAGATTTGTATCGGCTATATGCGACTGTAGACCTATCATAATAAGACATGCATACACATCCGTATCATATTTTGATTTCAATATAATTATATGTATAGCTCCAAGCAAATATAATTATAATGTTATTATATTATATAGCCTATAGCGTTATTACAACATTATCAGTGAATGCTATACATTATATCAGTAACATTGTCACAAGCATGTACTAACTTTGTATAACGATTAACGTTATAATCGTTATAATTATCTGTTTCCTGGGATGTTGTGATCGTTTATTTGATACTGTAGGCTACTATACAAAGTGTACAATAACAATTATATTAACAGGAGGAAACAGTTGGACATAACTTCCTCCTTAGATTGCCAGTACAATAGGGTTATACTATAAGGTGCATATAATGATATATAATGCACACTTCCTCTTAGCTCTGTAATGAATGCACCAGGTCTATATAAACATGTATTATCTCACAGACCAGACAGCTAACGTACCCAATGAATTTCCTTTAATCACATTAGCTGAAAATAAAAGTGCATATTTATTTACGCATACATGCATATAAATAAATAAATATATATTTTATGAAAGAGTACTTTTATATGTTTGAGGTGCGTATTATTTTAAATACCGAGTAAGTGAACATGTTTAGTCTTTGTCACAGAAAAATAAATACACATTTACATAATCATGATATAATACCGCTAAACATAAGCATAAAAACATGATCATAATACTGTTAAGTATAAGAATAAATACAAACTGATTAACCTTATATTATATAGTGCATATATTTGAATATATTATATTTATTGCTTCAAATATTGTGATAGTATAATAACATCAATAATAACAGTAGTAGGCTATATCTATTATGTAATTATAGATTATGAATTAAAATAAAATTACAACCCTACGTATTATTTCTTTATCTCTCCTAAAAGGCATATGATACTATCAATCTCATTAAAATCATATCTCAGCACAGTAACGGATCTAGCGAGTGTAATATATATATATAATCCGTTTGAGCGTTAGTTTCGGATTTTATCTTAATGAGACTGATGCTACTACTATCATGATTTGTCGATATATATATTTGATGGTCAAACGTATTTTACCGAAAGTATGTACATTTGATTTTGTCAACACTAGTATATTGGGAAATACTACATGTTCCACATATTCCATTTTCATATATCTTCATAGTTTTAGCGAGATCAAAATAAATAAATAAATAAATAAAAATAAAAAGTAAATATGAAAATATTGAAAACCAGTGGCGCCTGTGGAAAAATGTACTTTGTCGCCCTATATACTTGTGCAATGTAGACAAATCAAATGTACATACTTTCAAGTAAAATACAATTTGAACATGAACATATTATGTAAACAAACCGTGATTGTATGCAATTAACTTTTATTATTGTAGATATAACTTTGCTAGATGGATTGTCGAAATGAAATTTTAAGGTATTTATTAATTTTGACAAATTCAGATAAATTAAAATATGCCGATGTGCAGTCTTGCATGGCAGTAGACCTACCACACATTTGAGGGCGGAAGCCTATCTCTTAAGATAAGATTGAAGGTGAACTACACTCTATCATGTTGACAGTATACATTATAATGTTTACGCATTAGCCTAATACATTCAGAAGTAAACAGATCAGCGAGAATATATAATTTTAGTCGTTCAAAAACCATTTGACCCCCTCTATAATTATTGTCTATTTGTGCAATCGGCTCAAGTGTTTGCTACTTGACTAAACAGCATGGTGTTATCATCGTGTTTACTTAGTGTTGTTCAAAATGTCTGGCCACACACACACACACACACTATCATATACACAGTCATCCTCGAAAACACAGGCCATTATGACTACACTAACCTCATAGTTGACGGAGGTTAGTGTAGTCATAATGGCCTGGGTTTATACGTACAGTGTATATACGAAGGTAGTCAATATCATATTGTCAATATAAATGCACTCAATATTTATAATGAGCTCGATAAAAATTAGTGATATTTTCCATGGAGATTTACAACATAGGCTGCACAGGGTATATAGGCGTATACGTGACACCTCGGGCAATATAGCAAATACTGTCACGCTCATATTCAATGGCAGCGTCTACTATATAGTACATCAAATGCGATATTAATACTATAAAATGGAAGCCTTTAGAAACAAATTATCATATGTCAAATCATGTAACTGCAGTGTATATGCACATATAGTTGGTTAAATACCACAATGGCTAAACAAACAAAAAACACAGAAAAAGAATAATAGAAAACAAAACAAAACAAAACAAAACACAACAAAAAGAAAAGAAAAGAGAAAAGAAAGAAAACTGAATATTTTATTCTGTTATAGGCCTAATCTGTATCTGGGGGTATTTATTGGAATGAGTTTCCGTCCTCTAAAGCAGTACTATATTTTAAATGGTTTATTTTTTATTTTTTATTCTATTAATGTTTGTTTTAGGACTACGGAGTTTAGAGCTGCTTTCATGATTCTTTCACATATTAAATGGCAATAGCATTAACTCTCAGAATTAAAACAGTACATTTTACTATACTTTACGACATGTGCAATAGCACTCATAAGAGGTGAAGGTAAACAAGATTGAGATGTAACGTGAGAAATTAAAAAAAGATGGCAGTATATCACCTCAAGAGTACCTGTCAACTTACAACCTACACATGTTATGTACAATTATGCATAGTTCATTTACACGGTTCAAACGGTTGTCTAATATGCCAGCGATAAAGAAACGGTTCTATTGTAAGTGGCCATAAACTATGCATAGACATATATGTAATATAATATAAACGCAATGGCGTATCGTTCAACAGCTGTACAGCTGCATGTGTAACCCAGTCAGCAAACTGACGTTCAAACGACGTTGGGCCTGGTAGTACATTGAATGTTTATCTCACGCTGACGTATTTTTGTAGGTCGGAGAAATATCCTGACGTGTCCAACCTTTGCCGACCTTTTCCGATGTTCGCTGGAACTCTTTCTGCTGGCTGGAAAATATTTTGATCCAATTTAATTTTAACTGAAACAATATTATTTTTAAAATAATCTTTTCTTTTCTTTTAAAATTATTATTATTATCATCATCATAATGATTGTTATGTCTGAATTAGACAGCATATAATTTCGACGAGACTCCATATAATGTATATAATGTAAAATAGTGTATGTAATGTAATGTATATATAATGTAATGTAATGTATGTATTGTAATGTATATATAATGTAATGTATGTAATGTAATGTATGTAATTTAATGTATATATAATGTAATGTAATGTATATATAATGTAATGCATATGTCATGTAATGCATGTAATGTAATGTATATACTGGAATGTATGTAATGTAATGTATATATTATGTAATGTATGTAATGCATATAATGTAATGTATGTAATGTATATATAATGTAATGTATGTAATGTAATGTATATATAATGTAATGTAATGTATATATAATGTAATGTATGTAATGTAATGTAATGTATGTAATGTAATGTATATATAATGTAATGTTTGTAATGTAATGTATATATAATGTAATGTAATGTGTGTAATGTAATGTATGTAATGCAATGTATATATAATGTAATGTATGTAATGTAATGTATAGATGTAATGTAATGTAATGTAATGCATGTAATGTAATGTATATATACTGTAATGCATGTAATGTAATATATATATAATGTAATGTATGGAATGTAATGCATGTAATGTAATATATATATAATGTAATGTATGGAATGTAATGCATGTATATGTATGTACGTTTATTGTAGTTATTGTATGTATTGTATGCATGTATGTATGTATGGTTGTATTTATGTGTATATGCATGTATGTCTTATTTAAGGGATGGAGTACGGTCTACCCCTATATATACTGTAGTAAAGTATAGTTTCGCCCTGAACTATTATAGTTAAAGTACGAGGACGCTTGCGTCCCCGTACTTTAACGTAATAATATCGTCGAAATCGTCGACATCGGAGATATTTATTACGGAACCGAGCGAATGTGGAAGTAAATATAGTAATGATTTCACGTTGTTGAGTACAGACAGCATTTTCGTATATTTGACAATACATTTATTGGGGAAAAAATATAAATAATTATTATTTTGAATATACATTAATAGTGAGTGGTTTTGAACTGAGTTCTGCAAGTATCCGCTTTCCACGCCCCGTGTGTGGAGTACAGCGGAGCCACGTGACCAGAACCCAGGATGCACTTTTCATTGATAGTTTATTTTTACTACAGAACATGCGACCGTAGATCGTGGTGGTCCCTCTGTTCTCATCTTACTAAAAGTCATAGGTAAACACGTAACCTTCCGGTAAACTGAAACTACTATATTGTTATCTCAACAATCACCATGGCAGAAGCAGATATTCCGTTGAAAAAATTGGAGAACGGCGAGAAGGGAAAGGATGCCGACGATAAAGCCGGTGGGGATTCTGGCGGAATAAAATTGGGACAGAAGATCACACTTCTAAACGGCGTGACAGTTATCGTGGGAAGTATCATCGGATCGGGTATATTCGTCAGCCCCAAGGGTGTGGTAGAAGGGGCAGGGAGTGTTGGCCTGTCCCTCATCGTGTGGCTCCTATGTGGACTGTTTTCCATGGTAGGCGCCTACTGCTACGCCGAACTGGGAACCTCCATAGTTCGATCGGGAGCGGATTATGCCTACATCTTTGAAGCTTTCGGACCCTTCCTGGCTTTCCTGAGGTTGTGGGTGGAGTGCATGATCGTCCGCCCGTGTTCCCAGGCGATCGTGGCGCTCACGTTTGCTTACTACGTGATCGAACCATTGTTCCCCGACTGTGTACAACCAGATTCAGCAGTCAGACTTTTAGCAGCCATATGTATTGGTGAGTATTTAATTCTTCCAATGTTCCAACACACACAAAAAAAATATGTAAAAAAAAAAAAAGATCAAATAGGCCCCGTATACATGTAATGTATGACACTTTCTGTATACAGTCATGTAAGTACACGTGTAATGTTACATGTAGTTACTTAACATAGCTTACATATGCCTACATATCGTTATTCTCTTTGTGTAACGACTATGGTGGAGTATATGTATCCAGTGTGGGTACTGTAAACATACACGTTGTTAGGTATATAATACCATTGCCACTTTATGTTAACACACAGAGAGACACGAGATAATATACAACACATTTTCATTCATGACAGTATACGCCACCAGTATTCCCGCAGTTAGTTAGCGATATTCATACTAACTAGTGCCTGGAATATGATATATTATGTCACGTTATGTGGGATCCTTTGTTGTTGTTTTTTACAATTTAAGTCTTGCTTCGAGTTGAAGCCAATAAACATCAATAGAACGGGTATAAGGACATTAATTAATATGTAGTATCATTTACACACACACACACACACACACACACCAACCACACACACACACACACACACACACACACAAACCAGAGACATTCTAACTAGGCTTACATTATGTAGTGTCAGAAGTAACTAGCATCTGGCTATGATTCAAATACAATTCCTACTAAAATTAGGACACATGTATACTATTACTACGGATGAATGTCTACCAGCACGCACGATACTGACTTCGCAGTATAACACACGTAATTAATTATACTACACAAACCAGTCTCGTTGTGTATTATATTGTATAGGCCTAGCTCTATATACTCTTTTACACACGAGACTACATGCATGTTATCTAGAAACTGCATGAAATGAAAACTTTGTGACGATGCCAATAGTAAATATTGACACTTTCAACAAAGATATGCACAGTTGCATCACTCTGTTTACACCGGTTCACCGAGTTGCCCAGACAGTGAAAGAATCACATACACCCACTACGCTTTGCGGCTTGATGATGAAATCTTGCCCACGTGGTGAAACCATGCCGCGGCGGGGCGGAAGCGCTAAGCCCATGCTTTTACAGTGTCAGTGCGGCCAGACTGAACTACTAGTATTATTATTATACAGAGCCAGCTGTGTAGTAGGCCATGGCGAGTGGGAGGAATCGATCGTTGGCTCTGAACATAGATCGTTCCTTCTGAACGTTTCAATTGTACCGTGTGGCTACACACAGGCCTACACAAGTAATAGTCTCGTACATACCACATGTACGCGTACTTGATTTTGGTAAGGAATGTGTTTATAATATTAAGATTTACGTATATATATAATGAGATTGACACTGGTAACCATGGTAACCAAACAAGTTAATCTGGTATTTGTGGAAGGTAATTTATCTAAAAGAAAATAGAGATACTTCCCCAAGAAGTGTAAAGTCCCCATTACAATCACAATTCTCCACGTTATATGCTGTAGATAATTACTCGTTTACATGGTTTAGGCTACATGTCATATCTTTGAACATTGCTATGTTACAATACGCTGCAGGAAGATCACATATACATATGGCTCTGAGACAGGCACAATTCCACTGACACTCCTCCGATAGACAACCTGAATATGGTCGTATATTTTATTACTTCAATATACCAAAGCAAGGGGACACAACTCAAAGTGATACGACTAAAACATAAAACGTCACGGCAACGTTTGCTTGCAATTCCTCCATAAATCAGTTCATGCATCAAAGACAATATAATTAACGGAACATTCCCTTTATTCATATAACATATCGAGTGCTGTGGACTAAGTACATAAGTAAATAACAACTTTGGGGTGGACAAATCAAACATAATTAGTCCATTATCTCGGCCAACCATGAGAAAATATTGTCTAGTAAAATCAGTCAGTCATTGACAGCTTGGATAATATTGTATTAATAAATGTTTACGCTAATTAAAAACCTGGGAAATGTTTATTACAAAAACTTTTGTCGCCTTGATTTATTATCAAAAGTTCAACTTCATGTAACTTACCTAATATCACGTAACCATGGTAACAGTCGTGACATAATAGTCCATACTGTGTGTCCGATTGTTCCAGCGTCTGTCTTATGCTCACCAATACAAGTGACACTGTGAGCACACGCACTAGTTTTAATACGGGTCTACGGGTTATCGAGGCATATCTTGCCAAATATAATGTTACATTTTGGGGTCATGAGTGAGCAGATAAGTCAAAGTGGCATGCATATTTTCTTGTCAAGAGTAGGTCTACTCATCCTCGAAAATATTGGCCATTATAACTACACTAACTTCCGTCAAATAGGTTAGTGTAGTCATACTGGCCTGGGTTTTCAAGTATGAGGCCTACTATGCAGTATTATTTTTGTGTTAGGTCCTACCGGTTTTTCACGGTTACCATAAGGGCTTTAACAAGTTAAAAATAAATAATATGTTCATCGTACTGCTAAAGGCTACTATTTTATCAGTGGATTTTGATCACGAAGCAGTGTCGACAGCGGTTACGTGAAAATTACCTCGATTTAAAATGATTGTACTCGGAACATATTTCACAGATTTTGCAATAAAATCAACTGTAGTGGGCTTCTTCTCTCCAAAAATACGAGTGACACGGAAAATCAGTATTGAATAGTTTTATATTATTTGAATAATGCTGCGGGGGCTTAGCTGTCCCATTTTTGAGCATCGATAAGTTAGGTGTTACACGAAAGACGGATACCAATACAATAACACTAAATTCATGAAAATATTCAGTTTTGTTTGTATTATTAAGACATATTCACCACATTTATGCAATAATTATTTACAAACGTGTGTTATTTGGTTATTTATAGGCCATTGAAACCAGACAAGCACAAATGTACATTAGAGCAAAGAAGCTATATATATATATATACCACTATACTATATTATGACAACAGAGCACGTGGTCGTAATTCTTTCTCCTTTTTTTTTTGTTATCTCGAATTTAACATCGATTGTTTGTTGGACATAACTATGCATTCTGAACGGGGGACTCCGGTACGTGACACAAACAGATCCTTGCTCCAGATTAGCCTATAATGTGTATCGCCTATTGTTTTACATTGAAACTTGTTCTGGCAACGGAGGAATCCTTTTAACTTTGTTTATCAACGTTGTGCAAACCTGATCGTATTCCGTTACCATGTAAGGTATGTTTTTTTTTCATGAAGTACAGAATGAAAGACAACTGTCTATGAGAATAAAACTCCTGTCTGTTTATACCTATGTAGGCTATCGAGGCAACCACACGTCATGCGATGTCAAGATGGACAAAGGAATTGCGTTTGAAAACATTAATGTGAGCCGCATGCGTCGATTGAAGATCATATCGTATACATTATCAAAGAACATTAAACAAAGTCCCTTGTTTTAAACGATCCCACTGTTTTGATTTGCGACAGCTTGTGGCATAAATAGCTTATTTCGTCGCGTCGCCTTTATCGATATAGTGAATGCTGTTTTTGATCGGAAGGCGCGTTTCAGCCATGTGAAATAATATTATGGAAATCGATGAAGTGGATCGGTGTCGGCCACGTGTTCATACCCGTTATAGGCGCACCCGTCCCCACACACACCCGTTCCTTGTTGTTGTTGAAGAAGGTGCATGGAGGAGAGGGGTCACGTATTTATTGACTCCTTTGTGGCGGTTTTGTGTGGTCTAGGAGTGTCTAACATTGAGGTCACGGTCTTTAGATGCGATGCCATCGTATGGAGTTCAATATTTAATGTTACAGAATATATTTTTTTTGTGGAAGTCATTTATATAAAGGATTTTATTTAAATGTGTGTGCGTGTGTGTGTGTGTGTGTCACTTGGGCCATGCTGTCAACCTATACATGATGTCGAGCCACAATGGCATTATCATTGTTACCTCCATGTAGGTGCGTTGTTTTCTATGCATTATATATACGTACTTACAGAACCTCCCTGGTGCGACAACATGGTTTTATATACACAGAACGACTAGTAGGCCTACTATTCCCCACGTTGGGTGGATTGCAATTAACTTCAATTATTAGGTAACGTGATAAGGTCAGGCATTGCCAGAGGTTATATTCACTTCATAAATATTATTTTCGAATACATGTTACATGATGTATGCAAGAATGAATTTGACACTTTCGCTGATTCATTCATCAAAACAGGACAACTAAGATTGACTCTCAACACGAGATGAAATTAAGGTCGTTTTTAATTTAGTTTAAACATATTTTATTCACAATAGAAAGTGATTGCGTACAAGTTATGCCAACTTAGGAAAAAACCCGCTCCTGAAAATTTACATCATATACATTTCTATATCATAATATAACATGAAAGAGAGAATAGTATGTACAAAAGGAGAATAGAAATATGGATGAAATGAAATGGTAATTACGTATGCACATAAAGCTGTATTTATTGATTATAAGGAATTATTTATAAAAAAATATTTATGTAAAACGCTTGGATTTTTTAATGTACAGCTGTACAGCAGTAAATATGTTTTCATTTTGAACATTTG
>JAUTBV010122284.1:0-12979 GCA_032361325.1 Lepetodrilus fucensis
CGGACCAGCAACTGGCTCATTCAGATCTGCACTTCAGAACTAGAAAACAGCAAATTAAATACAAATAGTCAGTCCTGAAGTGCGTTATACCGAGGGTGCACTGTATATGGACAATAGCTGATAGATACCATAGGCCTTTGGTCACCAAATGGATACTAGAGCTTTGTGAAACGATGCCCAGACTTGTAGCCACATTACTGGTATATGGTATACTAGTACTAGTATAATGGTACTCAGTGTCATCCATCCAGCTAGCATCCTGCAAACTTGCCAGATAAAATAAGGAATAATTGACAGGGATTAAGTGCACTTTATTATTTTCTGGTATCTCATACATTATGCAGATACATTTACTTCACTATTCACATGATATTACATTCAAGTATCTTCATTATACAGCAAACATATAGAAATAGAGGAAATAGAGCTGCACTGGAATGAGCATTAAACACACAAATGTACCAGTAACACAGATTACTGTATACATTATACATATACATATACATGTACGGTATGTGAAATTAAGATACTATTTAAAAATTAATTGATAAATGTAATAAGTAAAAATATAGTGTTAACAAAATAAGCTTTACTGTAGCAGTATGTCCAAGGTAAAAGAAAGGTTAATAACATTGAAAAATTGAGATTCACATTGATAATTTTATATACCATGATTTGAGATATTTTAAAACAAACCATAAATCAATAGCATTGCAAATCATTGTGAATGAAGAAATACATTTTTTTAAATGTGACCTCATATCAATAAAGGGTCAAAATGATGACATCTAAAAATTCTCACAGACATATAATATAAAGAAACAGCATTGAAGAGTAGAATTAAAGAATCACAATCATGAAACATATATTTAACATCTTGCAATCGCCCAATAATAACACCAGCATTAAATGAATTGGAGGGAATATTGCAAGTCCATTATTACATATATACAAATTTGCACGAATAATTTGAGCATATTTCATTCATTATACATGTATTATGAAACATTATTTGGAGCACCGTCTCAAGAAATGTTTTTGGCTTGGCCTACAATAAAATCCATCACCCTGAACATGCCGAAGGTTAAGTGGGTATTGTATATACACATTTAATGTCAGAATAAAAGTGTGTGCACATGAACACATAGGAAAACTGAGTCTATGTTTTGAAAGACTTCACATGACTTGGACGAATGATAAATGCAGGGTTCGCAATTAACACTTACCCACTCGCCTGGGCCATTTCTACAATGGTAAAGGTATCCTAAGAGCGAGTAGGAATTCATGTCTTTTGTAAACATTTGTTATTTGTATCATTATTCGGGCGAGTATGTTTTATAGTTAGTTATTATCCCTGTAAACAGTACAGCATCACACATGCACCTATTAACCCTCTCCATGGTGTAGGCAACCTAAAGAAATTAGGACTGTGCCTAATCTAGTAGGAAGAGGGTTAATGGGTTAATTTGGCCATCCAAGGTCTGTTACTTCCATAACACTATCAACATATGTCTATTACATATTGTGGCCTTTCATAACTGTTGTTAATAAAAGCAGATGATCTGCTAACCCTGGGGACTCCTGTACGACACGGCGTAACTGTAAGATAGCCGTACCTCCAATCTTAGCCATAGAGTACATCATTGCTAAGGTTGGAGTTACCTTAGAGTTACGCCGTGTCATACAGGACAGCCTAGCTCGAGATTCCTCTAGCTGTACCTGGCCATATGAGACTTTTTATATATGTATCGCCAGTTTACAGCTAGAGAGCACTGCTTCATACATAGGGAGATGAAGAAACAAAAATGCGTAGAAATAAAACGTGCACAAAATCGGCTCACTCACCGTATAGTAATGTGTTCTTGGGTGATTTGTTAGTTCCTCTGTACACATCATGCATATGTACGTATCCATCCATGTTATTGTACCGAGAAGTTTTTCTTTCAAATATCCGTGATTTATCGCGACACCATTGTAGGATCAAATCTTGCGGTGCTAGTGAAATTTGCATAACTTTGTGACGTCAGAGGTCAGCTTGTACAAGAAAATACAATTTATTTATAACGCATAAATTGAGTATTACTATACCTGTGAAGTGGGGACGAACACTTTACCATCCTCCCATACCCCTCTTTATACCCCATTCCCTCCCCCATTCCATACACAGTGAGCCGATTCCGTGCGCGTTTTGTTTCTACACATTTTTGTTTCTTCCTCTCTCTCAAGGAATTCTGTCATTTTGTATGAAGCAATGCTCTATAGCTGTAAACTGGCTATACTTACCATTATATAAATAGTCTTATATGGCCAGGTATAGCTAGAGCTAAGGAAAGCCCTGATGAATAGCAAGTGATGATTCTCACAGAGGTCTGACAGTTCTGTGGAACATGGTACAGTGACAATGATGTTACAGTGCATGGTATGTTACATTTCTCATAAGGTTGTGATTGATCAGTGGAATGGGGCTAGTGGTTCTGTACTTGCATAGAAAGGCTAAGTTACGATTCCTGCAGGATTTACGGGCCCAACAGGGCTGATTCTGCCAGGCCGAGGTCGTTCTGCCAGGTCAATGTCGTTCTGCCAGGTCAATGTCATTCTGGCAGGCCGAGGTTGTTCTGCCAGGCCGAGGTCGTTCTGCCAGGCCGAGGTCGTTCTGCCAGGCCGAGGTCGTTCTGCCAGGCCGAGGTCGTTCTGCCAGTGTTATACATTAACAGAGGCCAGAAGAGCTTTGTACTGAGACAAGATGTCCGACTCCTCCTTCAGAGTCAGGTCTAGGTAGTCCTCCTCATCGCGGGAAATGTCGGACATCAGGTTGTCCAGAGATTCCTGCTCTTGCCGTCTCTCCTCCCTACACTTCTCTGTATCAGAGATGAAAAATACAGTTACAGTTAAAGGCATAATATCACGGTTGATAGACCTGTATAATGGACAAACAAATTTCGATCTGAGACTAATTACGCTTGATTTATCCACCCCAAAGTTGTTATTTAGTGATGTACTTAGTCTTCAGTACTCAATAGTTATCAAAATATTCATGTTTTATATGAATATAGGGAACGTTCCGCTATTTATCTTGACAAAAATAGCCGCTCCCAATTAGTACGTTATATGCGAGATCTACTCTATCTCCTTAAGGGGAATTTGGTGTATATTAATGAAATATGAAAAAAAACCTGGATAAAATATAAAACACAATTTGAGTACTAAAACAGACAAGTAGTACAGTATATACAAATTATAACACTCAATTTAGTTAAAATACATTACACTGCTTGCCCGGGCCAGTAGACATTTTGTAAACATTTGTTATTGGTGGTATCATTATTTGAGCCAGCAAGTTTTATTAAAGGTAATAAGTTTCTATCTGTGATTACACTAAAAAGAAAAAAGCAGACATAAAATCACCTGAAGTGGACGGCTCTGGTGCTAGAACTACACCCCCAGATTTGAGCAGCTCTTCAACAGCATCCTGAACATCTCCATTGTGTTTCTCTAGAGCATTCCTAGCCATCTGCTGATTAAATCCTAGGGCTGTCAACTGAAAAACAAATATTATAATAACAAATAACCATTACAAAAAAGAAATTAGTAGATAATGTCTATTTCAATTTGTTCATAAATTGAGCTATTTTGTAGTAGTTTTTTTATAGTTATTTTAGTATGATTTCTGAACAAAACTTTAAGTTGAACGTGAAATCGTATTCAAGAACTATTCAATAAAGTTTCATAATCTCGGGTCCAGGTAATTTAACTAGCTGTGGTTACCCCACCATGCCCCTTTTCCACATATCCATAGGATTTATATATTCTGATATTCTGGCTGTGAAACGCAGGCATAGTTTTAGCCTAGTGCAATGCAGTCATCTGCAAATGAGATGATTCAGGACTGGTCAAAATGGAGGTAAATGAATATTGCAGAATATAGAATGGACGTGCTACACTTGTATTGCTTCTTACTTCTGCCACCATTTGGTCCGTGATTTCCACATCCTCTTCTTCTGGGTCTGAGAAATCCAGCAACTCTGGATGTAATTGTAAAACCTGGCAACAAACATCCAAACACACACTATGTACAAAATGTACAGAAACAATTTAAAGATATAAGGTACTGTATTAAAATATTGGTAGTTAATGTTTTTTTCTTTGTTTGTTTGGGTAACTCTATTATTATTTACTCTCAGCAGGATATAAACATTCTACCAATAATATCATATTTCAACTGTACCTCCAGTGCATTGCTAATCTCATTGTTGGCCTGTCGCAGAGCTTCGGCAGATGCTCCCTTAGCAAAGCCCATACCACACAGCATATCAAAGGTCTGCATATTGACCCTGTGAGCATAGAGGACACTCTCAGTATGACACACTCAGCAATACAGGCAACACTCATTACACATGTACAGGCCTACCAAAGAAAACGGATGTTGGAAACCATAAAACATTCATGAAGAGTGTAGACATATTCATGTTTTTTTGTTTGTTTCTGGCCTGCATTTCATGAAAGGGGTGTATATATACGCCTGACATAAATTAGGACGTAAAACACGAAGTTGCATGTAACTCCATGCTTTACGTCCTGATTTATGTCAGGCGTAAATATACGCCCCTTTCGTGAAACACAGGCCTGATGTCCGTTTTCTTTGGTAGGCCTGATGTAGGTAAATGCATGATGTTTTGGCTTTAGCTATGACTGATATAATACATAGCTACACATCTCAACGAAAGATCTCTATATTATTGAACAATTAATGTTATTCCTGTTGGAGTGATCACAATCAAAATATGGAAAGGATGTGGACATTGAGGGGATTCTATATTCTTTACCATTCCCCATTTGCAGTCTTCCCCAGCTTCCTCTCTCTTCTCTTTTTTTTCCTCTCCTCATTGATCTTCATATTCACTTCCTTCTTCTCCTGGACGTGACAAATACAAGGAAATTAAAAGACTAAAATATCATAATACTGAAACCAGGCACCAAGCCATATCCATGACACATATAGACATTAAGCTGTGGAATGAATGAATTAGTGCTTTACATTGCAGTATGATTATTTCACCTAAATGTGTCCCCTGGACAAAATAACACTGTAAAACCGTTTTATTTAGCGGCTCGCAACTTTCACGATTTTGCAAAATTTAAGAGAAAAAAAACATATTTACGATTTGTTAAATTCACATTGTCCAAGTATGTCAAAATAAATTATTATTTTTGGGTCACTTAACAGCTTCACCAAACTCCGATCCTACTCCCAGGATAATCTGTTAAAAATCACATGTACGGTGGTCACGGACGTATTCAATAGTAATTAGTCCCGGCCAGGTATAACTTGGTAATACTGTCTCCAGTGATTAAAATTAGTGGCTATCGGAAGTAAAAAAATGAAGTCTTATTATTTACGTGTTTCTTAAATTCATGATCAAACACGGATCGTGAATTTCGTGAAAAATACAGACGCGCGAATGATACCCGTTTTACAGTAATTGGATTTCCGCGGGACCACGGACAATTGCCATGCCTGTCAAACAAATACCTGCAAATTCAAAATAAGTGGGAGAAATTAATATTTCAATTCAATATGGATTTCACATTGAAATAATACTAACAATTCTAAAACATTTGTATTGTTATATTTCTTTGCCTGGTGAGTTGCGCTTATCTCTGTTCATACCTTCCTCCTGTTAATGATATGTTCGACAGCTCTTCCCACATCTCCCTTGCAGGCTCTTAAGGCCAGTCTGGCCTCACGCTCTTTGAAACCCATAGTCATAACTGAAAGTACAGGAAGTAGACATATGTTATGGTAGTATAGACACAGACATACTAATATTCAAATAGTGTGCAGAAGACTGTTTTAACGACATAATCTTTTTTTCTTCTTTTTCTTCTTCTTTTCTTTTGGATGGTGAATCATGAACCAATTGGAAAAATGGAAAATGGTAAAGGTCTCACCCTCAGTAATCAGATTCTCATCTACTTGCAGGCTCTTCAATTCAAATTCGGCCTGAAAGAGAATATAAACTATCAGTAGTCAAGTCTATTAAATCAATATGGCTCTGGTAGCTCATGTGCTAGTGTTAAATCTTCATCACAGATGGTCTACTAAGACAAGGTGGTTGAAGTAGTAGTTGGTACTCACCTGGTTGAGGAGCCTGCTTGCCTGGCTGGCATTGTGCTGGTGGAAGGCCACGATACCCTGCAGTAGGTGGAGCTTCATGAAGAGAGCCTGGGCCTGTTCACTGCCGCTTCCACCCTGGGGGGTACAAACACAACAACTGTGACAGAGGACTGTGCTCATCCTGGGATTTAAACCTCAGGCGGTGGATTATGAGTCCAATGCTCTACCGACCGAGCCAAAGGGGTGCAGGGGTACCAGCCGAGATATCAGCAGGAGGATCGTATATCACATTCTCCCCCCTCCATATATGTTGACTCATCCTTAACTTATTAATAAAATTCAATCACCTTTGACCTACTGCGATCAGTAGGAGCATCTCATGACACACCCGGCTGCACTGATACAATGGTGTACCCTGATTGGTAACAGTATATGGTTACAAATGTTTTCACAATGATATTGTTCAAGATTGTACCTTGACTGCCATCAGACGTTCATTGTTAGCACCATAACTCCTGATGAAGCACTTCTCACTCTGCTCCAGTCTCCATTCTGAAGAGAAACAAATGTCACATACCATAGCATTGTTACTGAGATATAGTTTCGTATAACTGTGTGGCTATTTTAACAGTTCTTCAGTGAGATTGTGGCATCACAACTGACATGCTAAAGCTCATCATTAAATTATGAATTATACCTTGATATACTACAACCAAAGATGTATCGAAATATACTTTTATTTAGAACTAAAATAGATACAAACTAATCCCAAAGTACTATTATTATCGTCCGAATATTCTTAAATTTTCGTGAATTGATCAACACTAAGAAAGCCAGTCTACTAAGAAAAGTGTCCGCCTTCTGTAAAATTATTAATGATACTTCAAACTGTAATAATGCCTTCATTGTATAGATATAATTATGTCATGACTCCTCCTGTAAATCTCCCATTCTGTTGTAAACTCACAGCCCCAGAGTGAATAAAGTTCAGTTCAGTTCAGTTCAGATGGTAATACCGGTACTGTATGTAAACACAATTACCACTCTAACTATAAAGATAACACGGAGCAGGATTGGAACTCAGAACAGTAGTCTGTACTACCGGTATATCCCATCCTACATATGCAGGTGAAAATCTTGTACCACATTATTACTAAACTGCTTACCAGCATCTGGGAGTTGATCAACGTTCTGTAGACTGAAGTAACACCAGACAATATCCAGGCACAAGACAGCGTAGTTGTCAACAGCCTTCAACAACTCTGCTTGGCATTTACTGCAAGACCAACAGATTTATCAATAGTCAGATGGTATGCCAGGCTCATGTTCACATATCAACTTTTTTTTTTAAATAGGGGTTTAAAGTTGCTTTCTAGAATCTTTCACTAATATCATAACTTGTCAGTTTAGGGCAGAAGGAAATCCACAACAACCGTAGCACTGAATGTTGCAGTAAACCTGCGAGCACCGGCTGGTACTGACAAGACCAAGGATGATAACTGCATTGCCACTCTACAGTCAGTGCATCCTATCAATATCACGTCAGAAAGGTAACTTGATGCCGGGCCCCCGGGACGGGATTTGAACCTGGAACCTTTGGCTCCGAAGTCCTATGTTCTACCACAGCACTACAAACAATTCTATTGATAGTTGTTTTCTTAGTGAATAGATGTACACCACCACCCTGAAAAGATGTTCTTGTTAAAAATAAGTGATGAACCCAAATGTACTTGAGTAAGGCAAATGAGTGGGTGCTCAGGTTCAATAATGCTACTGAACGAGAAAATTGATACACACCTAAACATATTTAAATTTAAACTTTTCAACACAAATATTGATACCTGAACTCATTATCAGCCTCAAGAAACAGGAGTAGAGCTTGTGAAGTTTGTTTCCTTTTCAGGGCAGCTCTTCCCTTTTCATGGAGCGTCATAGCAAGTGTTAAGGCCTGAAATAACATAAAAGATTATACATAGAAATCATCTCATCCCAATGTTCCCTACATATGAAACTGGTATCAACTACACACAGTACAGATAAGATATAACAAGTCCAATTAAGGGATTCAAACCCAGACTGGCCAGATTCCTACTCTTACACACTAACAACACACCCAAACCTATCCATGTATTACATATCAATCTGGGGCCCCATTTCAGAATTATCATAGCACTTTGAGAGTTGTAACTCTTTATACATTTACAGCAAGTTGTGACTCATGTAGCCCTAGAATTTGTTATGTGGATCAAGATGGGATGGGAATTATTTAACTACAGTAAATAATGTATTACCCTCTTCTCCTCAGTGGGAAGCTGCAATGGTTTCCCCGACTGATCAGCGATCTGGATATCGTACATGTCCTCATCTGTAGGTCAACAAAGAGAAATGGGTAAAATAAAATGAATATTGCAAGGTTGCTTATTAATTAACCTTCTATATGGTGTGGATAAGTGGAGACATCATAGCTATAAGTAATACAGCAGTGAACTGGTTAATGTATGTGTATATGTACCAGAGACCCAAACTGATATTGTGATACATAGCCAGAAACCAGGAATTAGTTTAGAAACCTGAGTCGATCTTGGTGGCGAGCAGTTCCGCTGCCTGTCGTGTTTGGGCCACATCGGACGCTTGTTGCTGTTGTTGATGTGCCTCAGCCTCCACCACAGAAAGTCTCACAGCCATTACTTGTGCACCATTCTGAAGTACGGTACACATAAACCATTAAGATACTACAGTACATCCTCGTATACAACTTACACCGCAGAATTGTAAACCTAAACCTAAACTTCAGGCCTTCCTATCTATCGGGTGTAGAAACGTAAATTTGGCAGGAATAACTGCCATATTTCATGGAAAAGAACGTGCGATGGCTAGTTATACGCCGTCAGCGGGTGGATAAGCGAAGCAGCGGATGTATAAGAATGCCACGGTGGGCAGGAAAGACATTCTTCGCAGAGGTTACTAACAATTCTACGGCAGGAAAGACCTTCGTCGCGGCGGTTACTAACAATTCTATGGCAGGAAAGACATTCATCGCGGAGGTTACTAACAATTCTACGGCAGGAAAGACCTTCGTCGCGGAGGTTACTAACAATTCTACGGCAGGAAAGAAAGCTCCAGCGGTTAGATTAACCATAATACACAAGAAAAATGGCGGACAGTGCGACAGGAGTGACTTGGGTAAGAATTTGATTCATAGCGTATACCTATACTGTGAACCGTATCGGGATATAATTGGCATCAAAGTACCCAGACATATAAAATGAGATGATTTGAAGTCGTATTGTGTGTCTGCTTAAGTTTAATTAGCTCATAACCGGGTTCCAGATCACAAGGCGTGTGAAAGCATGCATGGTGTTTAGCCCCTCAACAATTTTGCCTCACTCATTTCACTGCAACCATTTATTTATATACGTATATACTTTCGCCCCAACCATATTGTTTAGATATATAATTTCGCCCCGACGATATATATAATCTCGCCCCAACCATAAAGTTAGATAAATATACTTTCGCCCCATATTTTTTACAGTTATTTGAAGAACGTGAGGTGAAATCGTTGAGGGGCGAAACATCTGATAAATGATCAGCAAACGAATTGGAAAGTATGAATAAATGAATTAGTGCTCATTTTTGGGCAGGAAGAAACCTGCCACATCCGTAGTGATGAATGTTGCAGTAAACCTGCAAGCACAAGCTAGTATTGATAGACCAAGGATGATATCTCCATTGTCACTCTACAGATGGCACATCTTATCAATATCGCATCAGAATGGTAACTTTCGCAAACATTGATGCAGCCTCCCGGGACAGGACTTGAACCCTGGGCCTTTGGCTCCAAAGTTCAAAATTCCTACCATTGCGCTACCACCCGCCCAAACCATCAATACGCTAATAACCTACCTTAATGTCCTGCTGCTGTAGAGACTGGTCGTCTCTGATGACCTTGCCTTTTGTGATGAGCTTCAGTTGGTCCACTGGTATACTGGATGTGTCCGACAGCTGCTTCTTCAAGTCATAGCCACTCACACCTAGATCTATCTCCATGGTGATAGCCTGTGTCTGGGAGCCCTAAATTGCATCCAAACATGAAGGACTAGACATATATCATAGTATATTCTCAAGAAAGTTAAATAAGTGAGAAGAAAAAATCAGTGTAGGATTAAAATATTACAATTTAATTCTTTAGTTATAGAAAGACATACAGCAGTCAGTATAAACTCCATGAAACAGAAATTATTCTGGTAATGATAATAGGTAAATTGTTTGACTCATTTAATAAAACATTGATTCATGCCTTGGCATGTCTTGTGATTATTTATTATGATGTTAGTTATTAAAAACCTGGTAGCACACAGGCAATAACCACTTGACAAGAACTAGTAAAAGCCACTCGTACACTTGGGGGATTTCACCTATGCCCATTTTTATTATTGATCATATGTAATATATAGGACAATATTTGCAAGAATCTGAACTTTCAGGGATGAAAATGCATGAAAACCCATCGAAATATGCTATTTTACTTGGCGAATGTAAACAATCGTTTGTTTTGAAATTGGCGAGGCATTCTTAACACATGTTTCTCTGCACGGATTGCACAGGTTTCTCAAACATGGGGTACTCATAACGGGTTTCTCTGCACGGATCGCACAGGTTTCTCACACATGGTGCAACGTGGATGAAGTCACATGTCAACATTGCATCGTCCTGTTCACCTAACAGGGTATGTAAACACATGACTTAAAATGAGCATATTTATCGATAACGGGTCAATTGGAAGGAATCAATCACACTATGTGGTGCAGGGTCATCAGTTCTACAAGTTTGATTTTGGTGTATGAGTCGCTTTAAGTTCTATGTCCATACTTGCATACTTTAATCACTGTTCATTGTAAACACAGATGTTTGAAGGCTTCAAATAAGTAAGTGGATTTGAGGATCACATAATGCTTACCTCTGCTGTCCTACAGCTTGTCATTTTCATTTTCAATGTAGCAATTCCTTCCTTTTGGAATTTGTCCCGCTCAGCCAATTTCTGTAGGGCATGTTGTCTGAGTGATTCCAGCAAATCTATGATTTCTGCTTCAGGCAGCTGGAATTCTTTGGATAATTGACCAACCAGCTCCTTTTGAAATGGAGATATCCATGTGTAAATACTGAATATTTAGTAAAATATCTATGATGAACATTTATAATGTTATTGATATTGAACATAGGATTCTAATGTGAGTTACTTGAGTCCAACAAACTATCTGCCTAGCCTAAGGACTAACGGTAACCCCACTTTAGGAGAACCAGTAGGAACACCTATACTAATAAAATATGTCCACAATATCGTAGCTATTCAAGTAAACAAGCTGTCGATATAACAAAATGGTCTTGTAATATACCTGCGGAATTTCTCCCTTTTCGCCTGATGGAAGAGTGTATGGAGAAAGCCACAATTTTATTTTCTCAGTATTTAGCTTCTCACGAATCTTCTGCAAGAAACATTCTCTGGCATAATTGTCCATCTTGAGTTATGTACAATCTGAAAGAAAACAAATAGAACAATAATATAGTTAGGGTACAGACATCTGTATACAGGTACATAATAGTGTTTAAGTTAGATCATAACCATATTTTAAAGGGGCCCTTCTAAAGTGAGTGAGTGATATTGAGTTTAACGTTGCTGCAGGAATCTTCCACCCATTTGCCATGATCCACATTTGAAACTATTGTAGCGCTAAAAGTGTTTCCTGCTAAATATTTGACCTATATTTTAAGTTACAATTGCTACAACTGTTTTCTTTTTAACTTTGATATGTTGTTTACAAACAAACTAAACTGTTCTATATGGAGTATTTCAGAAAGTAATATTCACCAACTATCTGTAGGCAGTTAGTTTCCCTTTATGAAGAAATCAGCTCTTCAATTTTGCAATATCATGTAGAACGTAACAACGACTCATTCGGATTATTTTTAGCTGCTGAGCCACGCATACACATGTCGCCAAAAATCGATAACTAATAATTATCAAGATTATCAAACTTATTCAGATCCAGCATACAATATAGATTAACATCTTTGCACGATAAAAGTGAAATGACATTCAATAACAATGCCAATACGACAAAGAAAACTACAAATGACACTTCTAAAAAATATATTTTGTATTTCGTCTGCCATTGAAATATTTACAGAAAGGTTGACAACACATGACGTTTCGTAAATTATAAAACGGACTTCAGATGCATTTAGCGCATTGATATGAATTACAAATATTAATTATTATGTGATAATAATAGTTTATGTAACATATTTGACTATTATCTGTTATTCTAACAATATTAAATACTTTACGAAAATATGGTCTCACATCACGAGTTACGAGGTACAGGAAGTGAATATTTGTAAACATTAGTGATCTCTGAAGTTTTCGCCTATATATATATATGTAGTGAGTAGCAAATCGGTATGCATTACACTTTAGTTTACATTGATTATCATATAAATGTTCTAAGATTGTAATATTACAGTTGCGCAATATAGCAAATTATTAGCAGAAGGTGAATGTTGTGATCGGAAACCGAGGCACTTCACACATTTCCTTCCATCTGTCACAGTGTCAGCGTAGCAGACGATCTGCAAATCTGTCTCGCTGTCAGTTTCATCATAGATTATAAGTATTATATATGGTTTCATTGAAAATAAGCTATATCACAGCTCCCATGATTTGACCAATGTGGTTGACTGTAGTATCAGTCCCAAAATGGCTAATTCCACAGATACCGAGATTTGCATATGGTCGGACATCCTATATTCGTTAGTCTCTAATAATCGTTACCTAACTTTGCACGCAGTTTTTCGCGAATGTAC
>JAUTBV010122295.1:0-12978 GCA_032361325.1 Lepetodrilus fucensis
TAGCTGTTCTGTCTGTACTTTCTGTCTGAGACATGCGCAGTTACACTGTTCTAGCTGTTCTGTCTGTACTTTCTGTCCGAGAGGTGCGCAGTTACACTGTGCAGTGTTGATCCTTTGTAACTGCGCATGTCTCGGACAGAAAGTACAGACAGAACAGCTAGAAAGGAGCGCTACCGAAGTAAAACTAAAAGCAAGAGTACAATGATATTTTCTTCATCTCAAGGCTCTGTTAACTTCTTGAGGCACCTGTCCCTGTGTCCTGTAGGACATGAAACTACGTGTTAATCTGGGCTGTTTCACTTGTCCTCCTGTGGATAATACCTGTTCTAAGGCAGACAGACAGCCCTTACTGTCAAGCCACGGACAACAGGACAATTTTGCTAGAAACTCCAGCAAGTTTTAATCTGTTGCTTCCTTGGTCAGTGAGCATATTGCTTGACTGAAGTATGTAGTTCAAAGAGTCAGGTTCTTTATAGAGTCAGACTAATATCAGGATGACGTTCTTGTAATGTATGTCACAAGAATGTCAAGCCTACTAGTCACTGATGACGATGCCGCCATCTTGGATTTGGTGATGGTAATGTTAGTCTGTTGGTCAGTTGCTGAAAGCCAAGGGTTGCCAGGGGCGTAACTACCTATTAGGCCAGAAGGCCCATGCCTGCGGATAATTTCGGCTTTAGAAAGCAAATTCATGGACTGACATTTAATTTCTCATGTGGGTTTGCACTGCATTTCACCCCCAGCTATACTTCTGGTTGTAGGACTTCCAAAACTGAAAATATGTGTTGGCACTATAGCCATTAGGGCTGTTAATTTTGCCACAAATCGGCTGCCACGAGACTCCGGTAACCCTGCAAACGTGCTCGGTTTACTCACTTTTTTACCCAGTAAGCTGTGTGGTCGCCGGTCTTTCGATAGCGGCAAAGCGGGCTCTTGCCGGCGGCTGAGAATATGGAATTATGGGGCAAATTGAGCATGTTTGCAGGGGTTATCGGGGTCAATCGGCTGCTGATTGGGGGTCAGCCAGTGGTAAAACGAACAGCCCTATTGTGTCAAAATTGTCAAATTCAGTCACGTTTACCTTCAACACCTTACCCCATATTAATTAGACTTTTGACTTTAACAGTGTATTTACAAGTTCAAGGTCATGATGAAAAGACAGGGTTGACTGTCAGATAATGTTACTGTAACACCTGTGGATATTGAATGACTGTCATATTTTGTTGCTGTGACACCTGTGGATAATAGTTGTCAGATGTTGACACACTGGTTATTTCATCATACTCTGACATTGACAAAACATATCGCATCATGACATAATTGCTTGGGTATCGGTCAATATCGAGGGAGTGCATTATTTCCATGTTTTCCATGTGTATGTATGTGGAAGAACTTTGAAAGTGACTTTATATTAAACCTCAATTCAAAGAGAGAAAAAAATGTTTTGGAAATATAAAAACTTTATTTATTGATGACAATCATCCTGGTACACATGGATTGTCACAGTACTTGGTTGTGTCCAGTACTAGTACTACGTCATCATGTATGGGTGATTAGATTCTCCCTATGACATAAAATACACTCTCTATATATAGTACTACACATAGCTATCAGGCAAATAAGCTATAAAACATCATTCAATGCGTACCACAAAAAAACAAACACATTCTCTTATTTTATAAACATATTCTAGGAGGTGTCATTTTCTAAATTGCATCAAATTATAATGTTGTTATTATTATTTTAATATCCAGAGGTCAGTAGAGTAAGTTACGATTATGTTCAAACGTAAATTAATGACGAACATAACACACAAGGTTTTGGGAGCCGTAGTTTAAAGGAATACACTGCATTAGCCCGTATTGATCTGAGAAATATCTAAACATTCCTTTCTTTTGAATAGCTATAGAAAAGAAACGTCACTACCCTTTTACATCTTGCATACAAGTACTTATACTTGCAACATTACTGCAGCTCTAAAATCCAATTTCTTTTATGTAGCAGTGGGGTAAAACAACAACTGCTTGCTACTTTTTGCATTCTGCACAAAAGTACATATAATTTGGTATTTACACAAAGTGCCTATACTTGTACATGTACTATATATACAAAACGTACTTGTACAGGCCCCCTTGTACAGATACTATATAAGATGTACTCTCTGTTTTTTTAAGCAATATTTATTTTTAAACTTCCAACGATTCATGAACAGCCAACTTAATGGCTATCTGAACATGTTTCCCAATTTCATATACAATAACAGAATGACATGATAACACATTGAACATTTTGTACATGGAGGTTTTCAAAGAGCTGGTATTACTTACATATGATATCTTTATTTGGGAAATATGTTGCTATTAGTTAACCCTGGATTAGGCAACGATATTGCTAGTTAGGGCACCTCTGGTTGCCTCCAGCATGGAGAGTGTTAAATAGTTATGAAATGATGAGTATATTTTTTTCAGGTTTCTGCATAATCATTTGATACCCCATGAAGTATGACAGGAATGTCAATGTTATTTAATAAGATGTACTTGATACAAAACAACATTTGTCCAAACACCTGAAAGTCTTAGGGATTTATGGATCTATTTTTCTCAAGTAGAGAACCCAACCACTTCCATCGCACGCTTGGACTGCACGTTACACTGTAAACATATGCCTCTGCCTTGGTTCCCTCTCCTCCTGCTCAATGTCCGGAATACAACACTTTGGTGTTAATCTTGTTATTAACAGCAGGGCAAATCAGCCATAAACAAACACAAAGCAAACAGTAATTAATTGATCTGTAATAAAGGCTGCCCTGTTGTGGAGACTTAGCCAGAGATCAAGGACTTTGTTTTGTTAACCTTCCTCCTTGGTAGGAGATGCCCAGGGCACGCTTGTACGAAACCACGTAACTTTAACTCCCTGTGTAACTCTAAGGTAGCAATAACTCCCTGTGTAACTCTAAAGTAGCAATAATTCCCTGTGTAACTCTAAGGTAGCAATAACTCCCTGTGTAACTCTAAAGTAGCAATAACTCCCTGTGTAACTCTTAAGGTAGCAATAACTCCCTGTGTAACTCTAAGGTAGCAATATCTCCCTGTGTAACTCTAGGGTAGCAATAACTCCCTGTGTAACTCTAAAGTAGCAATAATTCCCTGTGTAACTCTAGGGTAGCAATAACTCCCTGTGTAACTCTAAGGTAGCAATAACTCCCTGTGTAACTCTAATGTAGCAATAACTTCCTGTGTAACTCTAAGGTAGCATTAACTCCCTGTGTAACTCTAAAGTAGCAATAACTCCCTGTGTAACAATAAGGTAGCAATAACTCCCTTTGTAACTCTAAAGTAGCAATAACTCTCTGTGTAACTTTAAAGTAGTAATAACTCCAGTCCTAGCTATAGACTACACCATTGGCAAGGATGGAGATAAGGCTATATTAGAGTTAGGCGGGGTTCGTACAGGAGGGACCCCGAGGAGACGTGATTTAGATTGTTTCCGAGAAGAAGGAGCATCTGGTGTGTGCGATCTGTGTCAATGGTTTACTGGTTCATCTAGGGTAATCTTCTGTCTATATGGAATACACTTGACCGTTTTGATTCATAATTTTAATTTGATGTGATTGTTATTTTATTTTTTATATTTTATTTTACATCATTTTTAAATTTGATTTAATAATGCCATGTGATATCAAAACTGATATGCATGCAGCATCTCATTCTGAATTGCACTCAAACTCAGAATGTCAACAATTTTCTCAAATACTGTTTTCTTGTTGTTTTTACTCCAAGAAGCTCAGACATGTTTTTGCAAAAATATTGTTTTTCTACCCAATGTTTGTCAGAAAGTTATTTTTTTGCAGAATCTTGTTTTGCAATTAGTTTGTACCGTATAAAATATCTCCCCCAAGTGGGATTTGTGAATTAATTGTGTATTGTTTCAGTTGTGCCGTCCAGACATGTTTGATTTGTGTTATTTTGAGACATTGTCTGTGTCCAACTTACATTGCAGTGGTCTATTATTGTCAGGTGTCCACTTACGTCCAGTCCACCATTTCCTCACTATGCCCCACAAAACAAAACAAATACATGTAATAATAGAATTAAATAAAAAAGGAAAAAGGAAAAATATGTCCCCATATCTGTGGAGCAATTAGTTATGTAGTTGATTCTAGTTTGTTGGAAGTTTGGTTAAAAACAATATTAAAAAATACACGACGTATTAAGTTTATGCAATAACTCAATTTTATTGGATGAATCGTCACAACATTTGTCAATGTTATTGTGATGTATGTAAACATTTCTAGAGGATTTGTCGAGAATGGATTTTCGCTTTCTCACTTCTTGATTATTGATAAATCACTACCCTGAGCAGGAATAAATGTAAAGAATCGATTGTAATAACTTTCAAAAAATATACCGGCAATAACGAATTGTCTACATTATTTATGTTTTGTTGATCTCGCATGATTAATACATACCAGAAATTTGAAATATTCTGCATTGTTTTTAAGTTGTTGACCTGACATGATTATAAGCATACACCAAGAACCTAAGTCAAACATTTTTCTAGATTGTCATTTTTTTTCTTTCATCATCTACTGGTAGCACAGTGGTAGAACATTTGGACTTCAAAGCCAAAGGTCCCGAGTTCGAATCCAGCACCGGTGGCCCGACATCAGTGTTTGCGAAAGTTACATTTCTGACGCGATATTAATAGGATGCACTGACTGTAGAGTGGCAATGCAGATATCATCCTTGGTATGTCAGTACCAGTCGGTGCTCGCATGTTTACTGCAACATTCAGTGCTACAGATCTTGCGGGTTTCCTCCTGTCCTAAACTGACAAGTCGTGATATTGGTGAATAGATTCGTTCACCAATATCATGACTTGACAGTTTAGTGACTCCAAACAACTTTCTTTTTTTTTAAATAAAAAAATCAAAGGTTACTACATTGATCTCTTTTGTTTCGTCTTTACTTATTTTTGTCTTGATTTTTTCTTTCTTGATTGTGGATAGTCAATATATTGTTGATAATATTATCTGTTTTCAGTGGATGTACATCGTCCCATTCGTGATCCTGGTCATGGTAGCCTCGTCTTCAGATCAGAACCAGGGCGGCCGATGAAGACAGACCCAGATTTTCTTTTTTCACAGAAGATATTTCCATATGGTTTTTTATCGTACAGAGGTAATCAAAACATTGTGGTTACTTGCTTAAACATATTTCTACTTGAATACAATTTGGACCAGGAAAATCTTCAGATAAAAACCAGGGGCCATATTCTCGAAACTTTGTAAGTCCTAAGAATTTGCCTAACTGGTTTTCTGCTTATGTTAATTTTTTAAGAGATCTTTTCTCACTAAGACGTTCTTAGGTAAGAAGTTTCGAGAATACTGCCCCATGGTGGAAAACAATGAAGGACCGAGAAGACAAAGATTATTTTACAAAACTTATTTAGATTTATTTCTTTAAAAACATTTGGACCAGGAAAATCTTTGCTTCTTTTGTGTTTTTGTTGCAAGGGTAACCAAAACTTTGTGGTTAAACTTCCTTACTTATTTCTACTTTAATAATATGCTCAACAAAATTAGTTACAGGCCAGTAGCCTTTTTAAACATATAAATGTAGCTTTATAAATGTCCAACTATCTATTAATAGGCTCCAGGTACTCTTCAAGAACTTACACATTGGAAGAAAAATGGCTCCAAATTCTTTAAAGCCAAGTTCCAAAACTCAACAAAATATCTGCTAGCCCTTAATTTATTTTGCTGAGTATACTTGCACCTGGAAGATAAATGGAGCGGATGTCCATCAAAGAGTAATGGCTGTTAGCGGAATTGATTGGCGTGTGAGAGTTAATTTATCGATACAGAGTTAAGTGGAATGCTTGATATACAGTTGAAAAACTAGCGATGACAAGTCTAAACTACTAGTACTCAATATGATAATGGTTGTAAACCACATAAAGGCGATGTCAATGTTCCAAAATCAATGTCTTATGTGTTGAATGTGTTTGTGTAATAATAGTTTTGAAAAGAAATGTGAAGCTCAGGTATACACATCGAGCTATTTATCAATAATTAATCATCTGGCCCTTTCTATTTCAATTATTTATTGATGTTAGGTTAGAGGCCACAAGTGTAATACTAGGTATGCCAATTCTATTTTTTAATATCTACCATGCTGCCTTTATAAATTTGAATCCTTTAATAATTTGAACACCTAATTTCATCACATATTTCAATTTAAAGTCTTTAAAATACAAGCATTACCGGGTACCATTTTTTTTTTATTCCAAATTTTAATGTTTTAATTGTAAAAATTATTTTTAGAAATTACCATTGTGAAACCATTCTAAATTAGGCATTCCTATAACTTGAGCACTTGATACTTTTTAATTTAATATTTTCAAATTAATAGGAATATTATGGTAACTATTCTTGTGAATGTTAATATTATACTGTGTTTAGATGAAATGTGATTATTCTAGATGGATGTGATGTTATTATATGATGCATTTGTTATGCTGATGTGCAGAGTAAATGCTGATTGATATAATTTGTGACTGAGATCATCCGCTTTTGGTTCAAACTAATTTGTGGTATGTATGTGAAGCTTATGTACAGTAGTGTCATCCTTTAACTCATGCCCTAGCATATACAGTTTGTGTAGTTAGTAAGTGTAGTTGTCACTTGTTCTCATCCCAGCATTAACAGATCACTGTCGGTTTTTAAAATATACTATGGAACACTTGCTCTTTGATTTCAACATATTTTATTGACATAAATTCAATGGGATTAGACAGAAGCGTAAACATTTATCTCGGTCCTCTCCCTGAATACTGGTAGTATAAAATTAGTCATAAAGAGCAATAGAAACTTACCTTTAAAACTTACTGGCCCGAATAATGATACAAATAACAAATGTTTACACAAAAACATGAATTTCTACTAGCTCTTATATTAGGATACCTTTAGCATTGGCAGAAATGGCCCGGGCCAGCGGTAATTTCGAACACTGGTCATAAATAACAATTTGAACATTTTCAAAAATTTCGTTATTTTTGTCTATTCGGTGAAATACAGTATACCAGTCATTGAATCATGCTACCTAATACATGTAATAATTTCTCATATGGTTTTACATTTCGGCAACATCAATTACAAGCCTCGTCTCCACAGAACATTTGAAGCGTTGCATGTTATGTGCAAGTCAAGAGTTATGACTCTCATATAGTGTTACCATTATTCTGCACGACAGGACCCAGAATACTCTCGAGTAAGGAAAGAAGTGAGATGATTGTATCAGCATATGAGTGTTAGCAATATTTGACTGCAATCCGATTCTACAACTTCTAATCATTGAGGTTGCTCCATGTATCACAATTCAGATTCGTAACAAAAGTATTTTTAACACTGGGTGGGTGGTGACAAGTTCCATTAGCAATAAAAAAAATTATATGCCAGATTCAGTTTTGTCTGATATCAAATCAATTGAATCTTATGCCTGGGGCAAAAATAACTGTTTGAAACACTATAATAGGTAGAATGTAAATTACAGTCGTGTGATGCATGTATCATCGAAGAATAGGTTGTTTTTTTCACTTCACCTTACATTAACCCTCTCTCTGCTGCATAAGACACAAGGACTGTTATTTAGGGCATCTCCGGTTGTCTCCAGCATGGAGAAGGTTAATATAGGCACTGGGGTGAGAGGGTAGTTGAATTCCTTTTTTGAACATTTCTTTGATCTTGGAAAATAGCGTGAAAGCTATTAGACCATCCTTAACCCTCTCCCTGCTGGATTAAGACACATGTGCTGCTCTTTAAGGCATCTCCAGTTGCCTCCAGCATAGAGATTGTTAATCAACTATCGGGTATTGAATTCACAGTTTCCTGTTGGTGAAATCCAACTGAAGTTAAAATGAGATTTATTTTTAATTCACTTTTTGTATATTATTTATCAGAGTACTCTGTCGACATGGTAGATGTCATAATTATGGCATGGCAAATGTCATATGACCTCTATAATACATGTCAATATAGGTATTTTCATCATGTCATGTCACATGCCATTTTCATATTTATTCCAGTGTACATTTTCTTTGGTATTGTCCCAATAAAATTGTTACAGCCTATATCGTATAAGACTTGTGTTAATTATTATCTGACCCATTTATCCTTCCTTTAAATGTAGTTGATGATTTATTAGTTGCTATGGGTGAAAGATTCCTGCAGTTATGTTACACATGAATGAATGAATGAATGAATGAATGAATAATTAATAAATTAATATTTCCTATACAAAATTATGAAAATATTCATAAATATATGATTTGTGTATTATGCACAATCAACATGCAGTGATAAGAAATCAGATTAGATTTACTAGTATTTAACTTTTTGTTTGTTTTTCAAGATGTATATCATCGATTACTGGCGAACATGTATGAGGACGGTAACTTCTCAGACTTACCAGTCCTCATGTCTGGCAGTTAAATTGCTGGAGTTTTATACACTGCATAAATACATCGATTCTACATCTTCCAAATAAACTAGTGATTCAGCAGTTTGTAGTATTATCTATTTACATCAGATTTACAAAATAAAAACATGTTTTATTAAAAGCTGCGTGATAACTGCAATGTCAGTGAGTGATACTATAGCTATATAGTTTTCAATAGAATAGTATTACGGTAAGATATATATATAGTGCAGATATCGATGTTTTTATAACGAGTCCATGTTGAAGCAAATAATACAAAGTGTCATTTGCACAATGTCATCACCAGCCAATATGTTTAACCCAACCAGGAATTATATATATATTTTTTATAAATATACTTAGCCCTAATATAGGCCATTATCTACGTGTAAAAACTGTAATGTCTTATACATGTATGCGCAATGTCAATGAAGTAGGTGTACTACGCATTCCCTAGTTCTCTTCGGACAAGATTTATACCAACTTGCCAAGTGAAAATGCGCATTTCAGAAACGTACGCGTGTGCACAAGCAATGTGATAAAACACATTGATTCCGTCTACACTATACCCTCATCCTGGAAATGGACGATGTCAACATACTTCTCCATAAGTGTGTCTATGCTTCATAAATTAATAGCCATGATTCCCTAATTGCACGTTATTTCCTATACGTAGCGACTTGAAAACATCTCTAGAGCCATGAACTATCCCGACATCCGTATACCATACGTATACGAACGTACAGACGTATTAATGATCAATATCTCCATTTATCTGACGCATCAGCGAAAATTGAGCCAATTCTAGCACCGTTGCTTTCTGGTTTGGAACGTCGTTGTTTGGAGAGGAATTGGGTCTTCTCACGACAGCGTATTTGCTACGCCGTGGTAGAACGTGATGCATAAGCCATTGCAGCGCAACCTCGTTATGTCGGATCAAGGATGAACGATGCTAATGATTTTGTGTTCCGACGTGTTTGGTGAAATCGCAGTATTTCACTCATTACATCTGTTTCTCAGTCGGAGCACACGGGACGTGCTAGTCCCATGCAGTTCCACCAGAGAATAGTCCGGGCGGGTGGGGGCGGGCATGTTCCCGAAGCTATCCTATACGTAACGACGTCTTCGTTAATCCTTCGTGGACTAAAATGTTACTCTTTCGAGGCCTATTCTCGAAACGTTCTTACGATCGTACGACAATCTTAACGATTGCTATAGTATGGCTACGAACTGTTCCTGAGGTAAGAAGTTCGTAAGAACGTTTCAAGTGTGAGTGAGTGAATATGGAGTTTAACGTCGCTGCGCGAATCGTTCACCCATTGACGACGAGAACGTTTCAAGAATAGGCCGCCAAATATGTTTCCATGAAGACATAACGATGCCTAAAAACTAAAAGTACGTATACGACGGCTTCGGGAACATGGTCACTCGTATTGTTTCCGAAGCTCTCGTGTATGGAGTAATATTTTATGATCACAAAATAGTCAGATCTTCCACAAAAGCTTTTTAAAACGATGTCGTTGCGTAAACGATAGCTATTCGGGAAAATAACGTCATGTAGAACTAAATGGCGATAGTAGCGCTACAATGAGTTACGATTCTCGTATATTAAGGACTGCGGCTGTTCTGTGGAACGGAGGTCTGGCCCCTGAGATTACGAAACTTTTAAATTCTGAGTACGAGTTGAGTATGAAATCATTCTCAGAAAGTTTCGTAATCTCGGGGCCAGGACAGCCTTTTGTGATGCTCTCGTATTCACTATATATAAGGGACGATAGCACTATCATATTGATCAACATGGATATTGTATATCTTCTTGAAATGTTATACCCAGAGCCCAGGCACAGTCCGTCCCCACATTAGTGTGATTATTTTGACTGGCACCGTAACGATTAGCATTCAGACATCATGGTATGATTTCAGAATGCATCATTGGTAAGGAATTGAAGTCAAATATTGTACGGCGTAAAATCGGTATATGCATGAAACTGATCTGTTAATGCAAATGTATTCGCAATATATTGTGGCCATCGTCATATTTAACCATCTTCCTGCTGAAGGCAACCAGAGATGCCCTAAAGAACAGTGTCCGTGCCTAATCCAGCATGGAGAGGGTTAAACGCCAGGATCAGTGCTTCTTTAACCATATGCATGCCATGAACGTAACATATGGAAAAGCAGTCGAATCTATGTGTCGAGGATGTGTGTTCACGTGCCAATTCCCTTGTCTTTGTTTGGTGAGCCCAGTGGCGAGTGGGTTTGAGACGTCATCCGGGGTCCGAGTTCGAATCCAAATACAGGGGACAACACAATTATACAACACAATTATAATATGCGTGCGTGCCTGACTACTCGTTAGGCAATCTCATTAAAATCATGTTTCAGCCCAGCGAGCGTCGTGTATATCTGTTTGAGCGTATAATTATTGTCCCTACAACATCAATTAAATATTGACAAAATGGAATAAAATATACCCCTCCTCTCTTTCTTTCTCTCGTCGCAAATGGGTGGAAGATTCCCGCAGCGACGTTAAACTCCATATTCACTCACTCTTTCTCTCTCTATCTATCTCTCTCTCCTCTCTTTTTCTCTCTCCCCTCTTTCTCTGCCTCTCTCCTCTCTATCTCTCTATTCTCCCTCGCTTTCTCTGTCTCGCTCGCTCAAACACACGCGCGCGCGCGCGCACACACACACACACACACACACACACACACACACACACACTACGTCGTATATGTATATATAACAACCCCTATTGCCGGTCGGTCCCTATAGTTAAATGTTATACAAACATATAGGCCTACATATACATTCTTATCAGTGTAATCATTCGCCAACATCAAGAGATATCGTATTCACTATCAATTATTTTTCTCTTTCAAATTAACGACTATAACATAAAGCATTCGTACGCATAATATATATATACCTATTGTAATGAGGAAGTAGAATATTACGGCAAATTAAGCACGCATTGTATAGACGCATAAGTCTAGTTCATGTACGATAATATAACCAAGTATAGGATGGAAAATATTGACCAATATAACTGAAATAGGTCCGGATACGGTCCAATGCTAAATCGAGCCTGAATTGGGAATTACTTGCACTATGTCAAAGCCATAGTAACGCTCACATTTCTGAGCACATGGAAATAATATCGAATTTCGCTTCGGTCCGTTCTTCTCGTTTTGAACCTCGCGTAACCCAAATCACAAGCATTCCCTCACGTCACATGTCTTCGCACTTTAATATATTAAGACAATAAAAAGATGTCAAATTGATAACGACAAAAGGCCAGAAACATCCAATTTTGAAATCGATTTAGAATAAATAAACAGAAGTGATATTTGCTATTTCATTTCGAGATGTATGAACTATAATATGTATGTTATCATATTAAATATAACCATTTTTGCTTAACTCTCTCCCTGATGAAATAGACACAGACACTGCTCTTTAGGGCATCTCCGGTTTCCTCCAGTATGGAGAGAGTTAAACCACGTGTGTTCTTAACGTTGTCATGTAATGTTCCACTTGGTATTTCCGGTGAAATGAGTGAAGTAATGTTGAAAAATGCTCTAAGGCCCAATTACATTCACACGTATTTATAAATAATGCATGCTGTTTAATTTCAATTAATTGTTTTTCTTCATTTCCTAGTCTGTCAATATTACAATAATTAGTATTCACTTTGGAGAGCTCAACATTTGATTATTCCATACTTGCGTCTATACAGCATCTCAAAATAATGATAGAATATTGAAACCATATTTTTTTAAATTATGTTTTTAGATGAGGTTTAGAGCCGATTTTAAAACAAGTCAGATTTATGTTTTTGCTCCAAGAAGGACCAGTTTCGGATATGATTTTCTTTCTTTTTTTCCCCCCTCCACATATATTGTCTTTTCAGTTTAGGGCAGGAGGAAACCCACAACATCCGTAGCGCAGAATGTTGCAGTAAACCTGCGAGCACCGGCTGGTACTGACAGACCAAGGATGATAACTGCATGCATGGTATATAGACAGTGCATCCTATCATGATTGCGTCTGAAAAAGATGTTAATTACATTGTTTTCAATATTGTTTCGCTTTTATCTTGGCATCAGTTTATTACTGGATGAAACCCGCAGCATGCGTAGAACTTATAGTTGCAGTAACCCTGTACTGACGAACCAATGCCCGTCCTATAATCTATCCTCAAACTCGGCACCTGGACGTCGTAGAGCTTTAATTTTGTCCTCAAAAGTGGGCATCCATAGAGCTACCAAGACTCGTTACTCGAAGCTCTCATATCTACTGTCATCTCTACTAATTAGGGGATAAAGGTCTACTGTTTGGAAATCAGAGGGTATCAATCAAAATTGATACCGTCTAAATTTGAATTGAACACCGAACGCGCAGCGTGAGGTGTTCAATTCAATATTTAGACGGTATCAATTTACGATTGATACCCTCTGATTTCCAAACAGTAGACCTTTATCCCCATTCTAACATGACC